>JAJIBD010034830.1:0-14367 GCA_021461705.1 Cryptotis parvus
GGTGGAGCCCAGGCAAGGATAGGAGAGTCTAGAGGGGCAGAACCAGGTTTAGAGGCGGTCTCTGGGGGGGTGGGCCAGGCTTGGGAAGGCGGAGTCTGCAGGGGCAGAACAGGCTGGGAGATGCGGAGTCTGAGGGGTGGAGCCCGGCGGAGAGGAGGAGTCTAGAGGGGCAGAACAGGTGGGATAAGGTGGAGTCTGTGGGGCGGAGCCAGGCTTGGGGCGAGGTCTAGAGAGAGCCAAAACCCAGACTGGGAGAGGCAGTCTCTGGGGGGTGGAGCCAGGCTTGAAGGCTGGAGTCTACAGGGGCAGAACCAGGCTGAGAGGCAGTCTGAGGTGGAGCCAGACTTGGAGAGAAGGAGTCTAGAGGGGCAGAACCAGGCTGGAAGAGGCAGTCTCGAGAGGTGGAGCCAGGCTTGGCTGAGTCTGCAGGGGCTGAACCAGGCTGGGAGGGGCGGAATCCTGAGGTGGGCCAGGCTTGCCGAGGCAGGGTATGCAGGGGGCTGGGCTTGGGCTGGAAGGCGGAGTCTGAGGCGGGAGCCCGGGCTAGGAGAGCGGAGTCTGAGGGAGTGGAGCCAGGCTTGGAGGCGGAGTCACAGAGGGCAGAACCAGGTTGGGAGAGGCAGTCTCTGGGGGTGGGTAGGGGCTTGGAGGGAAAGATCTGCAGAGGCTGAACCCAGGCTGGGAGGCGGAGTCTGAGGAGTGGAGCCAGGCTTGGAGAGAGGCGGAGTTTAGAGGGGTAGAACCAGGTTGGGATAGGCGAGGTCTGAGGGGGTGGAGCCAGGCAGAGAGGTGGAGTCTGCAGGGGCGGGCTAGGCTGGGAGAGGCGAGTCTGAGGGTGAGCCAGGCTTGGGAGAGGCGGGAATCTGCAGGGGTGGGAACCAGGCTGGGAGGTGGAGTGAGGTGGAGCCAGGCGGGAGGTGAAGTCTGCAGGGGCAGGCTAGGCTGGGAGGCGAGTCTGAGGGGGTGGAGCCAGGCTTGGAGGCGAGTCTGCGGGAGTGGAACCCAGGCTGGGAGAGGTGCAAGGTCTGTGGGGCGAATGACCAAAGGCGAGAGTCTAGAGGGGCAGAACCGGAAGCTGGGAGGCTAGGGAGTCTGAGAGGGTGAGCCAGGCCCAGAGGGTGGAGTCTTCAGGGGCGGGCTAGGCTACAGGAGGCGGAGTCTGATAGGGTGGAGCCAGGCTTGGGAGGCGGAGTCTGCAGGAGCAGAACCAGGCTGGGAGGCCCGGAGTCTGAGGAGTGGGACAGGCTGGGAGGCGGAGTCTGGGGTAGAACCAGGTTGGGATAGGTGGAGTCTGTGGGGGAGGCAGACCAGGCTTGAAGAAATTTGAGTCTGAAGGGCGAGCCAGGCTGGGGAGAGGCGGAGTCTACAATGAAGCATGCTGGGAGGCCCAGATCTTTAGGGTGAGCCCAGGCTGGGAAGGCGGAGTCTTGGGGGCAGAACCAGGCTGCGAGAGGCTGCATCTTCCCAGGAGGCGAGGCCAGAAGCTGGGAGAGGCGAGGTCTGCAAAGGCAGACCCAGGCTGGGAGGCGGAGTCTTGGGTGAGCCAGGCTAAAGAGTGTAGTCTGGTTCGGGCAAGGCTGGAGAGGCAGAAGTCAGCAGAGAGGGCCTGGGCTGTTAGAGGCGGGGAGTCTGCACTTAGCATAGGGGTACATATTGTAGTGAATCCTCGCACTCCTCCTGGCACCTGTTTCACGGGTTGCCTGTGCCTTTTTCCTTGCGGGGGTACTGGCTCCCATTCCTGCATGGGGCAGGGTGCAATACGCCCCTCCCCACCACCCCTTAGCGCTGACTGTCCAGCAGCGCTTTGCACAGGGCATGTGTGCAGAGGCCCCTGTGAGAGAACCAGAGGTTATTTTTGTGGGGCGGTCAGCTCTTGGGGTAACAATACTCCCCACTTCCCAGAGTGGGGCTTGTGGACTTCTACGTCCAGCTTGCCCCTCCGGCCTGCTTTGGAGCCCTGAGTGGGCTTTAACATTGCATTCCTGAGTCTGCACTGCAAAAGCCACAGGGGCCCCTACCGCATTCACCAGCGTTGTTCTTTGCGGTCACTCACTCCCTGGCTGGGCCCTAGGGTTGGGGCTTCCGGGCTATTAAGGCGAGTCCTGCCAGCTGTCCATAACCCCACAGCGTATTCCTATTCGCGCCTATACTTCCCACCCCCTTGCAAACCTCACACTCCCAGTGGGGCTGAGTTCCGGCTCTCTGGGCAGCTGCAACCCTGGACGCTCATAGGAACGGCTCCAAGCCCAGGGACAGGCTGCCCAGCACACAAAGGATTCCTTTGCAGGCACATTTCAGGCCACACCCAAGAGGTGCTTGGGAGATCAGCCTAGCGGCCTGGGGTGAGGAGCCCTGGGGGCTCCCACGGTACCGATCTACTTGGTTGGCGTGTGCCAAGCTGGTGCCCTTCTGCCTTGGCGGCTCTGATGTAAGCTCCCTTGAAGGCGCTAGAGTGCCTGAGGACCTTTTAATCATATGATGGTGTCGCATTGGGGGTCCCAGCCGAATCTCTGTACCGCTCCCAGCTCCCGAAGCTAACCTGATTGCGTGTCCGGTGCTGGGCAGCGACTGGGCGGGGGCCCTCCCAGGTGCCCCTCTGGCTGAAGGCCTCGGGATATTGCTGTAGGCCTCATGGGGCGTGGCCAGGTCCCCAGCACAGAGCCAGGTTTCAGCCGCTGTGTGAGCTTGTTTGCGTGCACGCCACGTGGCGGCTGGGTAAGTCTAGTCTGCCCTGGGTCGTGCAGGGAGCCTTGGGTGCCCCTTAGCACCTCTAGAGGGAAGAGGCGCGTAGGTCCTCGTGTAGCCCCTCAGGGTCAGGTGGTGATGGACCATGATGAGTATAGTTGGTTTCAACCTTCCTGCCTTTTGGCCACGTGGCTGTGCCTGGGCTGTGTGTGAGTGTGTGTGTGTGTGTGTGTGTGTGTCAGCTGGGCTCTGTTGTCCACTTCCTTTGCACAATCCGCCCTTCGGCTCCTGATTTGCAGAATACGCCCTAAGCGGCCAAAGGTGCCATGTTTTAATTAATTAGTGGGTTTTTTTCCCTCCTTCCTCCTGGCTCTGCACTCCAGGAATTACTCCTAGGGGGTGCTCAGGGAGGACCCTATAGGATGCTAGGATGGAACCAGGTTAGTCAAAATTAAGGCAAACGCCCCTCCCTCCTCTGCTATCGCTCCGGCCTCTGAGTGGTCCTCTCGAAACCCTTATTTACTTTTTGATCGATTGGCTCCCCGCATACCATCATTTACATCAGACACATTTGCTGTCACATTAAGGTGGATACAATCTGATTGATCCTCTCATATATTGCATACCCAGTACGATTAGTTCCCACATCCCATCATTTTACATACAGACACATCTGGCAGTCTCATAAGGTCGGATAAATCTGGTCAAGATCCTCTATAAACCTTGTTGCATACCCAGTCTGATTGGTCCTCTATAAACCTTTATTTGCATTGATGGTGGTTTATCCCATTATTTGCATACGGAACACATCTGCAGTCTCATAGTTCGGATACAATCTGATTGATCTTCTATAAACCCTTGTTTGCATACCCAGTCCGATTGGCTCCCCACATCCCGTCATTTGCATACAGGCACATCATCCATAGTCTCATTGGTCGGATGCAACCTGAAATACCTTTAGATCCACACACAGCGATGCCCAGGGGTTGCTCCTGGCTCTGCACTAGGAGTACTCCTGGGGTGCTCAGGACCCTATGGGATGCCGAGGATGGAGCCTCAGCCTCATGCAAGGTCACGCGCCCTCCCGCCCGCTGCTCGACCCCAGGCCTGTGTTGCCCCTACGCATCCCCTCTGGCGCTCACAGCGGGACCCCAGCCCCAAAGTGTCAGCCCAAGTCATTGACAAATCCTCGTGGCTCATGCCCCCGGCAAAGAAAAGGCGGGCCAAGCAGGCTGATCGGCCCTCCTCCAAAAATTCGCCCCAATCTGCTGTCCACAACAGCGGAAAGCCGGTGTCCATGTAGGACCTGAAGCCCTGGCTACCCCACCTGGCTGCTGGGACAGTAAGCCACTGCTCTCCACCTAGGTGGTGACTCTCTGTGCCTAGTAATTTGCCCCGGCCTCTGGGACTCAGATCATTCTCAGACATGCCGAATACTCAAGTATGGGGGTTGCAGGTCCAGCCCTCTGCAGAGAAGTGGACACGTTAATGGCCATGCATTGATGGCTGCCCCAGCCAGCTTTTGTTCCGGCGGGGTGCAGGACCAAAGCAAGTAGCATGTACTGACCCGATAGGCGCCGGGTGGACACGGCTGTGAGTGACTGTCGCTGCAAAAATCTAGCTGATTTCTGCTGCCTGACCCAGAGCGTCTAAAGGCTGTTCTGGCAAAGGAGTAAGGTTAGGAGTTGAAATTATGTAGGGAAGTGGTCTAGGATTCTGGCTCTGAGGCGGAGTTCTGTCCTAAGCTTTCTGGTACGCCCAGGGCATGGGCCAGGCTAGTCTCTGCTGGCCTTTGGTGGGCGGGAAGGGCTGAGAGATGATAATACCACCCCCTGTGTGTTTCAGGATGAGCCGGGCCCCATGGCGTGCGAGAACAGCAGCCTCGTGCTTCCAGTCCATGGTGGTCTTAGCGTGTACAGGACTTCACAGCGCTTAAGACTGCCCTTAGCGGCTACTACGAGGTAAATAAAGTGCCCTGGGCCCGCCGGGTGGGGGATATTTGTCAGCTGGCGGGCGAGGCAGCGTGGGGTGGTACCTTCCCTGAACAGCTGGGCATCATGTCAGAAGAGGATTTACCCATTCTCCAGCATTAGCAGCACAAGTGAGTGGCTCATTGCGAAGTGGACATGACTTCCCGGTAGGATGTTGGTGAGGGTTAGGGGCCTCCTGAGTGACCGGGCACTTGGCTGGGCGTAGCTCCTGACCGGGACGGGGGTTGCTCCGTGCAAAGGATTGAGGGGTTGTGTGCGGCTGCTTCAGAGTCAGGTGAGGGATTTGTCCTGCAGGAAGGGGCGCTGAGGTGGTCAGAGCACTCCACTTACTGTAAGAAAGGAGACACAAGTGGGCCCTCACTTCCTGCGAGAAGTGGAGATGGAGCACTCACTTCCTGTGAGAAGGAAGCACAGGTGGAGCACTCATTTAACATGGAAGTGGAGGTGGAAACACTCACTTCCTGTAAGAAGGAGACACGGGTGGAGCCTCACTTCCTGCAGGAGGAGTGGAGGTGGAGACCTCACTTCCTGTAAGAAGGAGACACAGGTGGAACACTCTGCTTCCCTGCAGGAAGTGGAGGTGGAGCACTCACTTACTGTAAGAAGGGAGACACAGGTGGAGCCTCACTTCCTGCAGGAAGTAGAGTGGAAACCTCACTTCCTGTAAGAAGAGAGGAGACAGGTGGAGCATTCACTTCCTGCCCAAGATGTGGAAATTAGCACACTCACTTCCTGTAGAAGAGGAGACACAGGTGGAGCACTCACTTCCTTACCTGCAGGAAGAGGAGGTGGAGCACTCACTTTTGAGGAAGGGGGAGATGGAACACTCACTTCCTGTAAGAATAGAAAGTGATGGGGATGGAGCTCCTTTCCTATAGGAAGGGAGGCAGAGGGGGTTGGAGCCTCCCTGCAGTGAGAGAAGATCAGACAATTCGCACACATAGCCAGAAGTAGAGACAGGTGGGGATGGAGCACTCACTTCCCCTGTAAGAATGGGAGAGTGAGGGGTATCGGTACTTCCTGTAAGAAGGAGAGGATGGGCACTCCTTCCTGCAGGGAGAGGAGGTTGAGTACTCTCTTCCTGTAAGAAGGAGACAGAGAGGATGGAGCACTCACTTCCTGTAATAGTGGGAGAATGAGGGGATAGAGCAATCACTTCCTGCAAGAAGAGAAGATGGAACACTCACTTCCTATAGGAGAAGGAAACAGAGGGGGTGGAGCACTCACTTCCTGCAGGAAGATAAGATGGAGCACTCACTTCCTGTAGGCAGAGTGATAGAGGAGGATAGAAATTACTCCTGCAGGAAGAGGAGCTGGAGCACTCACTTCTGTGAGAATGGGAGAGTGAAATTTATGGAGCACTTACTTCCCTGTAAGGAGACAGAGGGTGGAGCACTCCCTTCACTCTAAGAAGGAAATAGGGGTGAAACCTCCTTCCTGCAGGAAGAGAGGTGGAGCCTCACTTTCTGTAAGAAGGAAGACAGGGATGGAGCACTCACTTCTTGCAGGGGAAGGAGGTGGAACACTCCGTCCTGTAAGAATGGGAAATAATGGGGATGGAGCACTCCTTTCCTGCAGGAGAGAAGACAGAGAGGTGGAGCACTCACTTCCTGCAGTAAGAAGGAAAAGATGGAGCACTCTTCTGTAAGAATGGGAGGATGAGGGGTATGGAGCACTTACTTCCTGTAAGGAGACAGAGAGGATGGAGCACTTTCACTTCACCGCCAAGGAAGAAGGAGGTTGTTCACTCTTCCCTGTAAGAAAGGAGACAGAGGGGATGGAGCACTCACTTCCTGTGATGAGTAGAATAAGGGGGAATGAAACAATCATTTTCCTGCAGAGGGAAAATGGAGCACTCACTTCCTATAGGAAGGGAAACAGGAGTGGAGCACTTTCACAGCCTGCAGGAAGATAAGATAGCACACTCACTTCCTGTAGGAAGAGTAAGAGAGGAGGATAGAGTACTCACACCAGGAAGAACCTGGAGCACTTGCGTCTTATAGGGAGACAGAGGGTGGAGCACTCACTTCTTCTAGAAGGGGAAATAGAATTAGAGCACTCCTTCCTGCAGGAAAGAGGAGGTGGAGCACTCATCCTATAGTTAGGGAGATGGGTGAACACTCCTTCCTGCAGGGACCGGAGGTGGAGCACTCCGTTTATAGGGGAGACAGAGGGGTGGAGCCTCACTTCCTGCAGGAAGAGGAGGTGGGGCACTAACATCTATAGGTAGGGAGACAGAGGTGGGAACACTCCTGCAGGAAGCGGAGGTGGAGCACTTTCACGTCCTATAGGGAGACAGAGGGTGGAGCACTCACTTCCTGCAAGGAAGGAGGTAGAACTTTCACATCCTATAGGTAGGGAGACAGGGAGTAGAACACTCCCTTCCTGCAGAGAAGCGGAGTGGTGTACTCACATCCTATAAGGGAGACAGAGGGTGGAGCACTCACTTCCCACTGCAGGAAGCGAGCACTCACGTCCTACTTAGGAACAAGAGTGGAGCACTCACTTCCTGCAGGAAGAGGAGGTGGAGCACTCATCACATATAGGAAGGTGAGATGGAGCCGTCAGTTCCTGCAGGAAGGAGCAGATGGAGAAAAACTGTAGGTAGAGGGGACCAGCCGGGTGTGGGGATACAACAGTGTCCAGGTGGTCAACTATCCTGATCTCCGGTCCGGCTCTTGGCGATCTCTGCGGGGCGTTTATTTATTCGGGGAGTACTGATCCCTGCGCTGGCTTCGGACCTCCTGGCTCCATTGAGGGTTCCGGGATGCCTTTACAGGCTCACCGGGGCAGGCTGCCCCTCCCGGTAGCCACTGTCCCTCCACCCAACCCTCAAGGGAAAAACCCCCAGCAGAGTCTAGGTAGCTCATTAGCAGTGAAGATAAAGCTTCATGATTAATTCATGATAAACCAATCCCACATTCATTATCACCTCTCCTAACGTTACCGTGGAAAGTGGGACTGTTTCAGCAGGCCTGAAATCTGGAGTTCACGAAGACCTAATAGCAATATCCATCCGTCTCAATGACAGGGCCTGCCCTGGGGGATTTCAGCGCCCGCTTACAGCACCCGGGCTGGGTGCCTCCTATCACTCGCTCTTACTCCTGTTTCAAGCGAGTACAGAAAGCACCTCCTGGGAATCAGGAAAGTTTCTTCTTGATTCTAGTTTTTATTAACTGGCTACCGCACCGCCCCCGCCAAAAAAGCTCTCTTTGATTTGAAAGTCTGGGCCTCTAAGAGGTGAAATGTCTTTTTAAGTAGAATGATGTTTCATTCGAGGGTTGCCGGCTATAATAGCATTTTCTGCGGTTGCAGAGGCGGAGGGTCGATGGCTGGAAATAGAGACGTCTCCTGGATGGATGGGCAGGCAGGCCTTGAAGACAGGAAATAGAAACTGGCCGGCGGGATGGATGGGCGGGAGGGATGGACAGAAGGAGAGGAGGAGAGATAGGAATGCCGTTTCAGTGATGGAATTGGCGTGGGTGGATGGAATTAGTTGGGTGGTTTTATGGATTCGGCTACAGTTACAGGACTGGGTGGATGGCGGTGGGGGTGGGTAGGTGGGTGGATGGATAGATAGATGGATAGGTGGGTGGGTGGATGGATAGATAGATGGATAGGTGGGTGGGTGGGTGGATGGATGAGTGGGCCAGGATAGATAGATGGATAGGTGGGTGGGTGGATGGATGGATGAGTAGATGGATAGATAGATGGATAGGTAGGTAGGTGGATGGATGGATGAGTGGATGGATTAAATTAGATGGATAACAAGTGGGTGGTGGATGGATGAGTGGATGGATAGATAGATGGATAGGTAGGTGGGTGGATGGATGGATGAGTGGATGGATAGATGGATAGGTGGGTAGGTGGATGGATGGATAGTGGATGGATAGATAGATGGATGGTGGGTAGGTGGATGGATGACCCAGATGGATGGGTGAATCGTGGATGGACAGATGGATGGCAGATGGATGAATGGGTAGATGGATGAATACCAAAGAGATGGATGGATGGATGGATGGATGGATGGATGGGTGGATATGGATGGGTGGGTGGGTGCATTGGTGGATATAGTTCAGATGGGTGGATGGATGGATGAATGAATGGATAGATGGGGTAGTGTTTGAGTGGGTGGATAGGTAAGTGGATGATGGATGGATGGAAGGAAGGATGGATGGACAGATGGATGGATGGGTGGGTGGAGTGGGTGGGTGGGTGGGTGGATGGATGGATGGAGAAATGGATGGGAGGAGTGGTTTTACTGATGGGTATATGTATTGATAGGCGGATGAAAAGATGGATAAGCGGATGTGTAGATGGATAGGTGGATGGATGGATGGATGGATGGATGGATGGATGGATGGATGGATGGATGGATGGATGGATGGATGGATGCACAGGTGAGTGAATGGATGGTTGGATGGTTAGATGGAGTGAATGGATGGATAAGAAAGAATGGATATACAGATGGGTGGGTGGTTAGAGTAGGTGGATGGATGTTTGGATGAATATCGGTAGATGGGTGGATTATACTAGATGGATGGGTGGATGGATGGATGATCGGATGGATGGGTGATGGGTGGATGGACAGATGGATGGTGCATGGATGAATGGGTAGATGGATGAATAGAGATGGATGGATGGTGGGTGGAGCAGATGATTTACATGGGTGGATGGATAGATGAATGAATGGATAAATGGGTGGAGTGGTTGGTGGGTGGATAGGTAAGGTGGATGGATGGATGGATGGAAGGATGGATGAATGGATGGATGGATGGATGGAAGGATGGATGGATGGATGGATGGAAGAGGATGGATGGATGGATGGATGGATGGATGGAAGGATGGATGGATGGATGAATGGATGGATGGAAGGATGGATGGATGGATCGGATGGATGGGCCGGATAGGTGAGTGAATGGATGGTTGGATGGTTAGATGGGTGAATAGCTGGATGAAAAATGGATAGATGGGTGGGTGGTTGAGTAGGTGGATGGATGATTGGATGAATAGATGTGACACACATGGATGGATATATAGTGGATGGGTGGATGGATGGGTGGTGAATGGTTATATAGATGGATGAGTGGATAGAGTGGATTATGTGGATGGATATATAGATAGATGGGTGGATGGATGGGTGAATGGGTGGGTGGGTGGGTGTTTGGATGGGTGTGTGGATGGGTGGGGGGTGAGGGAGTAGGTGGGTAGAGTGGATGGATGGATGGTGAGTGGATGAATTGATGGGTGGATGGATAAGATGGATGGATGGATGGATATGTGGATGGATGGATGGAAGGATGGATGGATGGAGTGGGTGGATGTGGATGGGTGGGGGGTGGGTGGGAGTGGGTGGAGTGGGTGAGTATATGGATGGATGGATGGGTAGGAGGGTGGTGTGGATGAAATCTCATTGTTGTTAGATTTGTTTTCCTTTTAGGTCACACCTGGGGATGCCCAGGAATTGCTCCTGGCTCTGCACTCAGGAATTACTCTGCTTAGGGGTGCTCAGGGGACCTACGGGTTCCAGGATCAAACCAGGTCGGCCACATGCAAGGCAAGCGCCGTCCCGCTGGACTATAGGCTCCCCCAGGGCCTTTTTGAAACTCTCAATTATTAATTGCATACTGCCTGTCCCGTGCTGAAGAAATCTATCCTCTGTAAGTGAGATTCCCAGTCTTTACTAGTTCAGAAGCCTGGGGGCAAATCTCTGCTTCCTGTACCTCACGAAGACCCCCTCTAGCATGTAGGGGACATAAATGGACACACACATATGCAGAGCAAGTGTCGAAGCTGCTGGGCCAAAGTCGACTTGTGTTAGTAAGGCCTTGAACCCAGGACACTGAGGAGGGTCCCAGGGACCCTCTCGCAGCTACTCTGGGGGGTCCCTGCCCTCCCTCCCTCCCTCTTCTCTGCCCGTCACATTTCCAAGGCAATCATTGCTATTTAATTGTGAGCTTTAGCTAGGAAAGATGTCGGAGGGTTATAAATGGGACTAATTAAAGGGAGATGCAAATCGCTGTTATGGCTGTTGCAAAACATTCAAATGACCACGTAATTAAATTATATTTGCTTAAATTATCTGTTGGTGTCTTTATAAGAGCGGGCGCGCCCAGATTCCATCAGGTCTCGAAAGGCCCGCTGGGAGCAGGTATGGCAGGAAGGACAAAGGGCCAAGTACGGAGTGAAGTTGGGCCCAAGAGCCTGCTCTCTGGACACAGACTAGACATAGACGGTGTCTCTGCAACCCCCCGCTAGACCTTTGCAACCATATTTTACAGAGAGACGACTTTCCCCAAAGACACTGTTTCCTTCTGGCCCCGCCTTCCCACTCAACCACAGCCCTCCGCATGCTAGCTAGCTTCCCTCTAACCACTTCCTCATACTAGCCCGCCTTCCCTCTAACCACTTTTCATGCTAGCCACGCCTCCCACTAACCACGCCCTCATGCTAGCCACGCCTTCCCTCTTGCGCCCTCATACTGGCTTCGCCTTCCCTCTAACCACGCCCTCCTTGATAGCCACGCCTTCCCTCTAACCATACCCTCATGTACAGCCCACGCCTCCTCTAACCACACCCCATGCCCCAGCCCACGCCTTCCCTCTAACCCACGCCCTCATACAAGCCCGCCTTCCCTCTAACAGCGCCCTCATGATAGCCCGCCTCCCCTCTAACCAGCCCTCATGCAAATAAGCCTTCCCTCTAACCCCGCCCTCATGATAGCCCACGCCTTCCCTCCTAGCCATGCCTCATACTATGCATACTCCCCTCTAACCACACCCCCATGCTAGCCACTTCTTCCCTCCTAACCACGCCCTCATGCTAGCCCACGCCTTCCCTCTAACCACTCCTTCATACCTAACCACACGCCTTCCATAACTGCCCCACACTAGCCACGCCTTACTCTAACCACACTCCTTCATACTGCCACTGCCCCTTCCACTCTAACCACTCCCTCATACTTTAGCCACGCCTTCCCTCTAACCACGCCCCATACTAGCCCCGCCTTCCCTCTAACTACGCCCTCATACTGAGCCGCCTTCCCACTCTAACCATGCCCTCATGCCAACCGCCTACCATCTAACCACACATGCTACCACGCTTTCCTCTAACCACGCCCTCCTGCTGGCCACGCCTTCCCTCTAACAATGCCCTCATGATAGCCACTCCTTCCCTCTAACCATGCCCTTGCTAGCCACACGCCTCCTCTAACCACACCCCCATGCTAGCCATGCCTTCCCTCTAACCCGCCCTCCCATGCTAGCCACCCTTCCCTCTAACTTACGCCCTCATACTAGCCACGCCTTCCCTATAACTTCTCCTTCATACTAACCACGCTTCCCTCTAACTACGCCCCATGCTAGCCACGCCTTCCTCACAACTCCACTCCTTCATACTAACCACCCTTCCCTCTAACCACTCCCTCATGCTAATACGCCTTCCCTCTAACCACGCCCCATTATGCGCCTTCCCTCTAACCACGCCCTCATGCTAGCCACGCCTTCCCTCTAACCACTCCCCTCCATACTAGCCACGCCTTCCACTCTAACCACGCCCTCATGATATGCCGCCTTCCCTCGAACCACACCGCGCCTTTAGCCACCCTTCCCTCTAGCGAACCCCATGCCAGCCATGACTTCCCTCTAACCCACGCTGTCATAATAGCCTCGCCTTCCCTCTAACCACGCCTCACATTTAGCCACTCCTTACCTCTGACCACCCCTCATGCTAGCCACGCCTTCCTCTGGCCACACCCCATACTAGCCCGCATTCCATATAACCATGCCCTCATGCTAAGCCTTTTCCTCTGACCATGCCTTCCTCTTAGTCGCCCTCTCAGTCAAACTTTTCCCTCTGACTATACCTTCCTCTTGCCACGCCCTCTTTCTGTAGCCATGCCTTTAACCACATTTTCTCTCTGGTCACACCCTCGATTTCACATTATATCTCCTATGCCTTTCTCATACGCCTTCTCTAGGCATGCACTTCCCTCTAACCACCTTCCCTCTGGCCATACCTGCCTTCCCTCTGGCCACGCCTCATGCTAGCCCGCCTTCCCTCTAACCACGCCCTCATACTGGCCACGCCTTCCCTCCTAACCACGCCCTCGCAGTAGCCACGCCTTCCATCTAACCACGCCCTCATACTAGCCATGCCTTCCCTCTATACGCCCTCATGCTGCCACTACTTCCCTCCCAACCGCACTCCTTACTTTAGCCCGCCTTCCCTCTAACCACGCCTTCCTCTTGGCACGCCCTCTTCCCTGGCCATACCTTCCCTCTAACTATTTTCTTTCTAGTAACCCCTTAGTTTCTGACCGCCCTTTCCTCCGTCATACCTTCCCGGCCCACGCCTTCCCTCTGGCTGTGTGTCTTCCCTCTAAGCACCTTTCCTCTCGACACGCCCTCCCTCTGGCCACGCCTTCCCTCTAGCAACTCCTCATGTTAGCCCACGCCTTCCCTCTCCACCTTCCTTCTCTTGGCCTCCTGCTGCAGCATGCCTTCCCTCTGACCACACTTTCTCTCTATTTTCCCCTCCCTTCTTACAGCGCCTTTTTCTCTGGCCACGCAGCTTACCCTTAGGCCCGCCTCCTCTGGCCCAGCCTCCCTCTAGACGCACCCTTCCCTCTTACCGCCCTCCTCTGTACACCCTTCTCTGACCGCGCCCTCCCTCAGCTGCCCTCCCTCTGGCCACGCCCTCTCCCACTGTACATACTCCTCTGGACCGCCTTACTTCATACCTGTCACTTGGTCTCATGTTCTGTGTGTGCAGGGTAGGGCCCACCACGATCCGTGTGTTTCGTGGAGGACAGGCAGGAGGAAATGTCGTACTTAGGTCAACTGCAGCTGAAGTGGCTCCCTGTAGCCAGGCGGCACCCAGGCATTTACCACCGCCTGCTCCTGTGGGCATAAGAGGCAGCGAAGGGTACAGAATACATCTAGTTCCCACCACATTCTCTGCCCAGAGCGGAGTACCGACCCAGCGCTCATGCAGTAGTCGGGGGGTGGTACCGTATCCAACTTTAATTTTTAATTTAAATTAATTTTTATGATACCGTAGGCTACTTACAGTTACAGCGCTATTTCATAAGCGGGAGTTTCAGGCATGGCGTGATCCGGCAACCGTCCCTCCGCAGTGTCCATTTCCCACCACCCAATATCCCGATTCCTCCCACTCCCTAGCGTGCCTCTATGGCAGATTCTTTATCTCTTTTCTCTCTCTCTCTCTCTCTCTCTCTCTCTCTCTCTCTCTCTCTTTCTTCAGCCATCTTGCATAACCATAGATTACAGTGCACTTAGGAATTATCATAATATCTTGCCTGTATTTAATGTCTCAGTTCTAGTTAGTATTAGTCCTTTTGACAATTATTAGCACATGTTCCCTTCTCTATGTATAGGGAGGAGGTTTTTAAAATTTTTATTATACCACTGTTAGATATGCAATTGCCGCGATGTTCATGTTTTGAGAATTTAGTTCTACAGTGTTCCAACACCCATCCCTCCACCCATTGCCCATCTCCCATCACCAATGTCCCACACCTCCTTTCTCCACGCGCCTCCCATGGCAGGTTCTTTATCCTCCTCTCTCTTTCTTTCTCTCTCTCTTCTCTCTCGCTAAGCACCACCACAGGAGCTGATGGGCCCTCCAAAACCATCTTGCCTCCTGGGAGCCTCCTAGTCAGCTGAGCTAG
>JAJIBD010034831.1:0-36367 GCA_021461705.1 Cryptotis parvus
GGTGGAGCCAGGCTTGGATAGGAGGAGTCTAGAGGGGCAGAACCAGGTTGGGAGGCGGTCTCTGGGGTGGAGCCAGGCTTGAAGAGGCGGAGTCTGCAGGGGCAGAACCAGGCTGAGAGATCCGGAGTCTGAGGGTGGAGCCAGGCTTGGAGAGGAGGAGTCTAGAGGAGCAGAACCAGGTTGGGATAGGTGGAGTCTGTAAGGGCGAGCCAGGCTTGAGGAGGCGGAGTCTAGAGAGGCAAAACCAGACTGGGAGAGGCAGTCTCTGGGGTGGAGCCAGGCTTAGAGGAGGAGCTCCAGGGGCAGAACCAGGCTGAGAGAGGCGGAGTCTGAGGGGGTGGAGCCAGACTTGGAGAGAGAGTCTAGAGGGGCAGAACCAGGCTGGAAGAGGCAGTCTCCGGGGTGGAGCCAGGCTTGAAGAGGAGGAGTCTGCAGGGGCTGAACCAGGCTGGGAGAGGCAGAATCTGAGGGGTGGAGCCAGGCTTGAAGAGCCGGAGTATCAGGGGCTGAACCAGGCTGGAAGGGGCGGAGTCTGAGGCGGAGCCAGACTGGGAGAGGCGGAGTCTGAGGGTGGAGCCAGGCTTGGAGGCGGAGTCTAGAGGGGCAGAACCAGGTTGGGAGAGGCAGTCTCTGGGGGTGGAGCCAGGCTTGGAGAGGCGGAGTCTGCAGAGGCTGAACCAGGCTGGGAGAGGCGGAGTCTGAGGGGGGGAGCCAGGCTTGGAGAGGCGGAGTTTAGAGGCAGAACCAGGTTGGGATAGGCGGAGTCTAAGGGAGTGGAGCCAGGCTTAGAGAGGTGGGTCTGCAGGAGCAGACTAGGCTGGGAGAGGCGGAGTCTGAGGGGTAGAGCCAGGCTTGGAGAGGCGGAGTCTGCAGGGGTGGAACCAGGCTGGGAGAGGTGGAGTCTGATGGGGTGGAGCCAGGCTTTGAGAGGTGAAGTCTGCAGGGGCGGAGCTAGGCTGGGAGGCGGAGTCTGAGGGGTGGAGCCAGGCTTGGAGGCGGGTCTGCAGGGGTGGAACCAGGCTGGGAGAGGTGGAGTCTGTGGGGCGGAGCCAGGCTTGAGGAGGCTGAGTCTAGAGGGGCAGAACCAGGCTGGGAGAGGCGGAGTCTGAGGGGTGGAGCCAGGCTTGAAGAGGTGGAGTCTTCAGGGGCGGAGCTAGGCTGGGAGAGGCGGAGTCTGATGGGGGGGGGAGCCAGGCTTGAGAGGCGAGGTCTGCAGGGGCAGAACCAGGCTGGGGGAGGCGGAGTCTGAGGGGTGGAGCCAGGCTGGGGAGGCGGAGTCTACAGGGGTAGAACCAGGTTGGGATAGGTGGAGTCTGTGGGGGCAGAGCCAGGCTTCTGAAGAGGCGGAGTCTGAAGGGGCAGAGCCAGGCTGGGAGAGGCGGAGTCTACAATGGCAGAAGCATGCTGGGAGAGGCGGAGTCTTTAGGGGGAGCCAGGCTGGGAGAGGCGGAGTCTTAGGGGCAGAACCAGGCTGCAGAGGCCTAATCTTCAGGGGCGGAGCCAAGCTGGGAGAGGCGAGAGTCTGCAAAGGCAGACCCAGGCTGGGAGAGGCGGAGTCTTAAGGGGCGGAGCCAGGCTGAAAGAGGCGTAGTCTGGTTCGGAGCAAGGCTGGGAGAGGCAGGGTCAGCAGAGAGGGTCTGGGCTGTTAGAGGCGGGTCTGCACTTAGCATAGGGGTACATATTGTGATGAAATCCTGCGCACTCCTCCTGGCACCCCTGTTTCACGGAGTTGCTGCCCCCTGTGCCTTTTCCTTGCACCCCGGGGTACTAGCTCCCATTCCTGCATGGGGCGGGGGTGCAATGCCCCTCCCCACCACCCCTTAGCACTGAGCTGTCCAGCAGCGCTTTGCACAGGGCACGTGTGCAGAGGCCCCTGTGAGGGGCCAGAGAGGTTATTTTTGTGGGGGCGGTCAGCTCTTGGGGCGCAATACTCCCCACTTCCCAGAGTGGGGCTTGTGGACTACACGTCCAGCTTGCCTCCGGCCTGCTTTGGGCCCTGAGTGGGCTTTTTGCTGTTGCATTCCCTGAGTCTCTGCACTGCGCCCCTGGGGCCCTACCGCATTCACCGCGTTGTTCTTTGCGGTCACTCACTCCTGGCTGGGCCCTGGGGTTGGGGCTTCCGGCTATTGCAAGGCCGAGGGTCCTGCCCGCTGTCCACTGCCCCACGGCTGTTCCTATTCCGCGCCTGCTTCACCCTTACGCCAAACCTCACCTCCCAGTGGGCTGAGTTCCGGCTTCTCTGGGCAGCTGCAACTGGACGCTCATAGGGTTGGCTCCAAGCCCAGGGACAGGCTGCCCAGCACACAAAGTTCCTTTGCAGGTTTGTTTGGGGCCACACCCAAGGGTGCTTGGAGATCAGCCCTAGCGGCCTGGGGTGAGGGAGCCCGATGGGGGCTCCCACGGTGCCCGGTCTACTTGGTTGGCGTGTGCCAAGCTGGTGCCCTTCTGCCTTGGCGGCTCTGACCATAGCTCCCTTGAAGGCGCTTCAGAGTGCCTGAGACCTTTTAATCATATGATGGTGCCGCATTGGGGGGTCCCAGCCAGGTCTCTAGCCCCGCCTCCCAGCTCCCGGCTACCCTGATTGCGTGTCCGGTGCTGGACGACTGGGCAGGGCCCTCCCAGGTGCCCCTCTGGCCCCAGAGAGAGCCTCGGGTGTTGCTGTGGGCCTCATGGGCGTGAGCGGGTCCCCAGCACAGAGCCAGGTTTCAGCCGCTGTGTGGGCGACTTTGCCGGCTGCTGCCACACAGCGGCTGTGCCAGTCTGGTCTGCCCTGGGTCGTGCAGGGAGCCTTGGGTGCCCCTTGGCACCTCTGGGGAAGGGCGCGTGGGTCCTCGTGTGGCCTCAGGGTCAGGTGGTGATGGTGGACCATGATGGGCCATGGTTGGTTTCAGCCTTCCTGCCTTTTGGCCACGTGGCTGTGCCTGGGCTGTGTGTGAGTGTGTGTGTGTGTGTGTGTGTGTCCAGCTGGGCTCTGTGTCCACTTCCTTTGCACAATCCCGCCCTTCCGGCTCTGATTTGCAGAATGCGCCCTAGCGGCCAAAGGTCTTGTGTTTTTTTAATTAATTAATTGGGTTTTTTTTCCCTCCTTCCTCCTGGCTCTGCACTCAGGAATTACTCCTGGGGGTGCTCAGGGGGACCCTATGGGATGCTGGGATGGAACCAGGTTGGTCACGTGCAAGGCAAACGCCCTCCCTGCTCTGCTATCGCCCGGCCTCTGATTGGTCCTCTAGAAACCCTTATTTGCATACCCAGTCCGATTGGCTCCCCACATCCCATCATTTGCATCAGACACATTTGCTGTCTCGTGGGTCGGATACAATCTGATTGGTCCTCTATAAGCCCTTATTTGCATACCCAGTCCGATTGGTTCCCCACATCCCATCATTTGCATACAGACACATCTGCAGTCTCATGGGTCGGATGCAATCTGATTGGTCCCTCTATAAACCTTTATTTGCATACCCAGTCTGATTGGTCCTCTATAAACCTTTATTTGCATACCCAGTCTGATTGGTTCCCCACATCCCATTATTTGCATACAGACACATCTGCAGTCTCATGGGTCGGATGCAATCTGATTGGTCTTCTATAAACCCTTATTTGCATACCCAGTCCGATTGGCTCCCCACATCCCGTCATTTGCATACAGGCACATCATCCGCAGTCTCATTGGTCGGATGCAACCTGATGCCTTTTTGGTCCACACCCAGCGATGCCCAGGGGTTGCTCCTGGCTCTGCACTAAGGAATTACTCCTGGGGGTGCTCAGGGGACCCTATGGGATGCCGGGGATGGAACCCCACTCAGCCTCATGCAAGGTCAACGCCCCCCGCCCGCTACCGCTCGACCTTAGGCCTGTGTTTGCCCCTGCGGCTCGCAGCCCTCTGGCGCCACAGCGGGACCCCAGCCCCAAGTGTCCTTCAGGGGTCATTGAGCAAATCCTCGTGGCTCACAATAGCCGGCAAGAAAGGGGCGGGCCAAGCAGGCATCAGATCGACCCCTCCTCAAAAGGGGTCGCCCTAAGCTCCTGCTGTCCACAACAGCGGAAAGCCGGTGTCCATGTGGACCAGAGCCCTCGCTGCCCACCTGGCTGCTCGGGACAGTGGCCACTGCTGTCCACCTAGGTGGTGACTCTCTGCGTCCCCAAGTGAGCCCACCTCGGCCTCTGAGACTCCAGATCATTCTCAGACATGCCGAGTCCTCAGTGTGGGGTTTGGGTCCAGCCCTCTGCAGAGAGTGGACACCGTTGTTTGTGTGGCCATGCATTGATGGCCTCGCCCCAGCCAGCTTTTGTTCCGGCGAGTGCAGGACCAAAGCAAGTAGCATGTACTGACCCGATAGACGCCGGGTGGACCCGGCAATGTGCGGTGACTGTCGCTGCCCACCAGCGCCTGGCTGATTTCTGCTGCCTGACCAGGCGATAAAGGCTGTTCTGGCAAAAAAGAGATGGGTTGGGGGTTGGGGGGTATGTGGGGCGGGTCTGGGATTCTGGCTCTGGGAGCGGGTTCTGTCCTAAAGCACCTCCTGGTGCACGCAGGGCATGTGGACGGAGGCTGAGTCTCTGCTGGCCTTTGGAGTGGACGGGGAGAAGGGCCCAGAGAGGTAATGCCACCCCCTGTGTGTTTCCAGGATGAGCCCGGAGCCCACCGCCCGCTGTGCTGAGAACAGCAGCCCTCGTGCTTCCGTCCATGGTGGTCTTGGCCACGTGTCCAGGACTACAGCGCAAGACTGCCCGCAGCGGCTACTACGGAGTAAGTAAAGTGCCCTGGGCCCTTCGGGTGGGGGATATTTCTGTCAGCTGGCCGGGCGAGGGCAACGTGGGGGTGGTGCCTTCCCTGGACACGCTGGGCATCATGTCCAGAAGAGGGAGTTACCCATTCTCCAGCATTAGCAGCACAAGTGAGTGGCTCGTGCAGTGGACACCTGGGCTTCCCGAGGTAGGATGTTGGTGAGGGTTAGGGGCCTCCTGAGTGACCGGCACTCGGCTGGACGTAGCAACGTCCTGACCGGGAGCGGGGTTGCTCCGTGCAAAGGTTCGAGGTTGACGTGCGGCTGCTTCCAGAGTCAGGTGGAGAGTTTGTGTCCTGCAGGGAAGGGACGCTGAGGTGGTCAGAGCACTCACTTCCTGTAAGAAGGGAGACACAGGTGGAGCACTCACTTCCTGCAGGAAGTGGAGGTGGAGCACTCACTTCCTGTAAGAAGGGAAGCACAGGTGGAGCACTCACTTCCTGCAGGAAGTGGAGGTGGAGCACTCACTTCCTGTAAGAAGGGGAGACACAGGTGGAGCACTCACTTCCTGCAGGAAGTGGAGGTGGAGCACTCACTTCCTGTAAGAAGGGGAGACACAGGTGGAGCACTCACTTCCTGCAGGAAGTGGAGGTGGAGCACTCACTTCCTGTAAGAAGGGGAGACACAGGTGGAGCACTCACTTCCTGCAGGAAGTGGAGGTGGAGCACTCACTTCCTGTAAGAAGGGGAGACAGGTGGAGCATTCACTTCCTGCAGGATGTGGAGGTGGAGCACTCACTTCCTGTAAGAAGGGGAGACACAGGTGGAGCACTCACTTCCTGCAGGAAGAGGAGGTGGAGCACTCACTTGCAGGAAGGGGAGATGGAACACTCACTTCCTGTAAGAATGGGAAAGTGATGGGGATGGAGCACTCCTTTCCTATAGGAAGGAAGACAGAGGGGTGGAGCACCCTGCAGTAAGAGAAGATGGAGCATTCACTTCCTGTAAGAAGTGAGACAGGTGGGGATGGAGCACTCACTTCCTGTAAGAATGGGAGAGTGAGGGGTATGGAGCACTTCCTGTAAGAAGGAGACAAAGGGGATGGAGCACTCACTTCCTGCAGGGAGAGGAGGTTGAGTACTCTCTTCCTGTAAGAAGGGAGACAGAGGGGGATGGAGCACTCACTTCCTGTAATAGTGGGAGAATGAGGGGGATGAAACAATCACTTCCTGCAAGAAGAGAAGATGGAACACTCACTTCCTATAGGAAGGGAAACAGAGGGGGTGGAGCACTCCACTTCCTGCAGGAAGATAAGATGGAGCACTCACTTCCTGTAGGAAGAGTGATAGAGGAGGATAGAGTACTCCCTGCAGGAAGAGGAGCTGGAGCACTCACTTCTGTAAGAATGGGAGAGTGAGGGGTATGGAGCACTTACTTCCTGTAAGGAGACAGAGGGGTGGAGCACTCACTTCCTCTAAGAAGGGAAATAGGGGTAGAGCACTCCCTTCCTGCAGGAAGAGGAGGTGGAGCACTCACTTTCTGTAAGAAGGAAGACAGGGATGGAGCACTCACTTCTTGCAGGAAGGGAGGTGGAACACTCACGTCCTGTAAGAATGGGAAAGTAATGGGGATGGAGCACTCCTTTCCTGCAGGAAGACAGAGGGGTGGAGCACTCACTTCCTGCAGTAAGAGAAGATGGAGCACTCACTTCTGTAAGAATGGGAGAGTGAGGGGTATGGAGCACTTACTTCCTGTAAGGAGACAGAGGGGATGGAGCACTCACTTCCTGCAGGGAGAGGAGGTTGAGTACTCTCTTCCTGTAAGAAGGGAGACAGAGGGGATGGAGCACTCACTTCCTGTGATAGTGGGAGAATGAGGGGAATGAAACAATCATTTCCTGCAAGAAGGGAAGATGGAGCACTCACTTCCTATAGGAAGGGAAACAGAGGGGGTGGAGCACTCACTTCCTGCAGGAAGATAAGATGGAGCACTCACTTCCTGTAGGAAGAGTGATAGAGGAGGATAGAGTACTCCCTGCAGGAAGAGGAGCTGGAGCACTTGCGCCTTATAGGTAGGGAGACAGAGGGGGTGGAGCACTCACTTCTTCTAAGAAGGAAATAGGGTAGAGCACTCCCTTCCTGCAGGAAGAGGAGGTGGAGCACTCACATCCTATAGTTAGGGAGATGGGTGGAACACTCCCTTCCTGCAGGAAGCGGAGGTGGAGCACTCACGTCCTATAGGGAGACAGAGGGGGTGGAGCACTCACTTCCTGCAGGAAGAGGAGGTGGAGCACCAACATCCTATAGGTAGGGAGACAGAGGTGGAACACTCCCTGCAGGAAGCGGAGGTGGAGCACTCACGTCCTATAGGGAGACAGAGGGGGTGGAGCACTCACTTCCTGCAGGAAGAGGAGGTGGAGCACTCACATCCTATAGGTAGGGAGACAGGGGTGGAACACTCCTTCCTGCAGGAAGCGGAGGTGGAGCACTCACATCCTATAGGGAGACAGAGGGGTGGAGCACTCACTTCCTGCAGGAAGCGGAGGTGGAGCACTCCACGCCCTATAGGGAAACAGAGGGGTGGAGCACTCACTCCTACAGGAAGAGGAGGTGGAGCACTCACATCCTATAGGAAGGTGAGATGGAGCCGCCAGTTCCTGCAGGAAGGGCAGATGGAGCTTGTAGGTAGGGGACCAGCCCGGTGTGGGGATACAACAGTGTCCAGGTGGTCAACCTGATCTCCCGGTGCGGCTTTTGGCGTCTCTGCGAGAGGCGTTTATTTATTCGGGAGTCCTGATCCCTGCCTTTGTCGGACCTCCTGGCTCCCGGTGAGGGTTCCCGGATCGCAGCTGAGCTCACCGGCAGGCTGCCCTCCCGATGGCCACTGTCCACTCCACCCAACCCTCCAAGGAAAAACCCCAGCAGAGTCTGGGTAGCTCATTAGCAGTGAAGATAAAGCTTCATGATTAATTCATGATAAACCAATCCCACATTCATTATCCTCTCCTAACGCTCCCGTGGAAAGTGGGACTGTTTCAGCAGGCCCTGAAATACGGTTCCTGAAGACCTAATAACAATATCCATCCCGCCTCGCTGACAGGAGCCTGCCCTCGCGGGATTTCAGCGCCGCTTCCAGCACACGGGCCCCGGTGCCTCCTATCACTCGCTCTTCCTCCTGTTTCAAGCGAGTGCAAGCTTTCCTGGAGATCAGGAAAACAGTTTCTTCTTGATTCTGGTTTTAGTAACTGGCTCCCGCCCTGCCGCCCCTGCCAAAAAAAAAAGCTCTTTGATTTGAAAGTCTTATGAATTCCCTCCTAGAGGTGAAATGTCTTTTTTAAGTGAGATGATGTTTCATTCGAGGGGGTTGCCGGCTATATCTTGTTTTCTGCAGTTGCAGAGGAACGGAGGGGTCGATAGCTGGAAATAGAGACGTCTGGATGGATGGGCAGGCAGACGCAGAGACAGGAAATAGAGCTGGCCGGCGGGATGGATGGACGGGAGGATGGACAGAAGGAAGAGGAGGAGAGATGGAGATGACGCTTTCAGTGATGGATGGCAGCGTGGGTGGATGGATTATAGTTGGGTGGTTTATGGATTCGGCTACAGTTACAGGACTGGGTGGATGGCGGTGGGGGTGGGTGGGTGGGTGGATGGATAGATAGATGGATAGGTGGGTGGGTGGATGGATAGATAGATGGATAGGTGGGTGGGTGGGTGGATGGATGAGTGGACGGATAGATAGATGGATAGGTGGGTGGGTGGATGGATGGATGAGTGGATGGATAGATAGATGGATAGGTGGGTGGGTGGATGGATGGATGAGTGGATGGATAGATAGATGGATAGGTGGGTGGGTGGATGGATGAGTGGATGGATAGATAGATGGATAGGTGGGTGGGTGGATGGATGGATGAGTGGATGGATAGATGGATAGGTGGGTGGGTGGATGGATGGATGAGTGGATGGATAGATAGATGGATAGGTGGGTGGGTGGATGGATGACCGGATGGATGGGTGATGCGTGGATGGACAGATGGATGGCGGATGGATGAATGGGTAGATGGATGAATAGAGATGGATGGATGGATGGATGGATGGATGGATGGGTGGATGGATGGGTGGGTGGGTGCGTGGGTGGATGGTTAGATGGGTGGATGGATGGATGAATGAATGGATAGATGGGGGTGGTGTTTGAGTGGGTGGATAGGTGAGTGGATGGATGGATGGAAGGAAGGAAGGATGGATGGACAGATGGATGGATGGGTGGGTGGGTGGGTGGGTGGGTGGATGGATGGATGGAGAAATGGATGGGAGGGTGGTTTATGATGGGTATGTATTGATGAACGGATGAAAAGATGGATAAACGGATGTGTAGATGGATAGGTGGATGGATGGATGGATGGATGGATGGATGGATGGATGGATGGATGGATGGATGGATGGATGGATGGATGCACAGGTGAGTGAATGGATGGTTGGATGGTTAGATGGGTGAATGGATGGATGAAAGAATGGATAGATGGGTGGGTGGTTAAGTAGGTGGATGGATGTTTGGATGAATAGATCGGTAGATGGGTGGATATATAGATGGATGGGTGGATGGATGGATGATCGGATGGATGGGTGATGGGTGGATGGACAGATGGATGGTGCATGGATGAATGGGTAGATGGATGAATAGAGATGGATGGATGGATGGGTGGGTGGATAGTTACATGGGTGGATGGATAGATGAATGAATGGATAAATGGGTGGGTGGTTGAGTGGGTGGATAGATGAGTGGATGGATGGATGGATGGAAGGATGGATGAATGGATGGATGGATGGATGGAAGGATGGATGGATGGATGGATGGAAGGATGGATGGATGGATGGATGGATGGATGGAAGGATGGATGGATGGATGAATGGATGGATGGAAGGAAGGATGGATGGATGGATGGATGGATGGACGGATAGGTGAGTGAATGGATGGTTGGATGGTTAGATGGGTGAATAGCTGGATGAAAAAATGGATAGATGGGTGGGTGGTTGAGTAGGTGGATGGATGATTGGATGAATAGATGTGTACATGGATGGATATATAGATGGATGGGTGGATGGATGGGTGAGTGAATGGTTATATAGATGGATGAGTGGATAAGTGGATGTGTGGATGGATATATAGATAGATGGGTGGATGGATGGATGGATGAATGGGTGGGTGGGTGGGTGTTTGGATGGGTGTGTGGATGGGTGGGGTGGGGGAGTGGGTGGGTAGGTGGATGGATGGATGGGTGAGTGGATGAATTGATGGGTGGATGGATAGATGGATGGATGGATGGATATGTGGATGGATGGATGGAAGGATGGATGGATGGGTGGGTGGATGTGTGGATGGGGGTGGGGTGGGTGGGGAGTGGGTGGGTGAGGTGAGTATATGGATGGATGGATGGGTGGGAGGGTGGTGTGTGGATGAAATCTCATTGTTGTTAGTTTGTTTTCCTTTTGGGTCACACCTGGGGATGCTCAGGGGTTGCTCCTGGCTCTGCACTCAGGAATTACTCCTGGGGGGTGCTCAGGGGACCCTACGGGATGCCGGGGATCAAACCAGGTCGGCCACATGCAAGGCAAACGCCGTCCCCGCTGGACTATCGCTCCCTGCCCCCAGAGGGCCTTTTTTGAACACTCTCAATTCTTATTTGCCACTGCCTGTCCCCGTGCTGAAGGAAATCTATCCTCTGCCGTGAGATTCCCAGTCTTTACTAGTTCAGAAGCCTGGGGCAAATCTCTGCTTCCTGTGCCCACTCCCCAGACCCCCTCTAGCATGTGTGGAGGTTGTAAATGGACACACACATATGCGAGGCAAGTGTCAAGCTGCTGAGCCACGCCCTGACTTGTTGCGTGAGCCTTGAACCCAGGACACCAGGGAGGGTCCCCGGACCCTCCTCCTGCTTCTCTGGGGGTCCCTGCCCCTCCCTCCCTCCCTCTTCTCTGCCCGTCCTTGTTTCCAAGACAATCATGCTATTTGGTGAGGCTTTAGCTAGGGAAAGATCGGGAGGGTTATAAATGGGACTAATTAAGGGAGATGCAAATCGCTGTTATGGCTGTTGCAAAAACATTCAAATGACCCGTAATTAAATTATGTTGCCAAATTATCTGTTAATTGTCTTCCTGCGAGAGGCGCAGCAGATTCCATCAGGTCTCCGAAGGGGCCCGCTGGGGGAGCAGGTGGCAGGAAGGACAGGGCCAGGTGCAGGTGAGGTTGGGCCCAGAGCCTGCTCTCTGGACAGACTGGACAGACGGTGTCTCTGCACCCAACTTCCGCTAGACCTTTGCAACCATCTTTTCCAGAGAGACAGGCTTTCCCCAAAGACACTGTTTCCTTCCTGGCCACGCCTTCCCTCTAACCACGCCCCTCATGCTAGCCACGCCTCCTCTAACCACGCCCTCATGCTAGCCACGCCTTCCCTCTAACCACGCCCTCATGCTAGCCACGCCTCCCCTCTAACCACGCCCTCATGCTAGCCACGCCTTCCCTCTAACCACGCCCTCATGCTAGCCACGCCTTCCCTCTAACCACGCCCTCATGATAGCCACGCCTTCCCTCTAACCATGCCCTCATGCTAGCCACGCCTTCCCTCTAACCACACCCCATGCTAGCCACGCCTTCCCTCTAACCACGCCCTCATGCAAGCCACGCCTTCCCTCTAACAACGCCCTCATGATAGCCACGCCTCCCTCTAACCACGCCCTCATGCAAGCCACGCCTTCCCTCTAACCACGCCCTCATGATAGCCACGCCTTCCCTCTAACCATGCCCTCATGCTAGCCACGCCTCCCTCTAACCACACCCCCATGCTAGCCACGCCTTCCCTCTAACCACGCCCTCATGCTAGCCACGCCTTCCCTCTAACCACTCCTTCATGCTAACCACGCCTCCCTATAACTATGCCCCCACACTAGCCACGCCTTCCCTCTAACCACTCCTTCATGCTAACCACCCCTTCCCTCTAACCACTCCCTCATGCTAGCCACGCCTTCCCTCTAACCACGCCCCCATGCTAGCCACGCCTTCCCCTCTAACCACGCCCTCATGCTAGCCACGCCTTCCCTCTAACCATGCCCTCATGCTAGCCACGCCTCCCATCTAACCACACCCCATGCTAGCCACGCCTTTCCTCTAACCACGCCCTCATGCTGGCCACGCCTTCCCTCTAACAATGCCCTCATGATAGCCACTCCTTCCCTCTAACCATGCCCTCATGCTAGCCACGCCTCCCCTCTAACCACACCCCCATGCTAGCCATGCCTTCCCTCTAACCACGCCCTCATGCTAGCCACGCCTTCCCTCTAACCACGCCCTCATGCTAGCCACGCCTTCCCTATAACTACTCCCTTCATGCTAACCACGCTTTCCCCTCTAACTACGCCCCCATGCTAGCCACGCCTTCCCTCTAACCACTCCTTCATGCTAACCACCCCTTCCCTCTAACCACTCCCTCATGCTAGCCACGCCTTCCCTCTAACCACGCCCCCATGTTAGCCACGCCTTCCCTCTAACCACGCCCTCATGCTAGCCACGCCTTCCCTCTAACCACTCCCCTCATGCTAGCCACGCCTTCCCTCTAACCACGCCCCTCATGATAGCCACGCCTTCCCTCGAACCACACCCGCATGCTAGCCACACCTTCCCTCTAACCAAACCCCCATGCTAGCCACGCCTTCCCTCTAACCACGCTGTCATAATAGCCTCGCCTTCCCTCTAACCACGCCCTCATGATAGCCACTCCTTCCCTCTGACCACACCCTCATGCTAGCCACGCCTTCCCTCTGACCACACCCCCCATGCTAGCCACGCATTCCATATAACCATGCCCTCATGCTAGCCACGCCTTTCCTCTGACCATGCCTTCCTCTTGGTCACGCCCCTCTTTCAGTCACGCTTTCCCTCTGACTATGCCTTCCTCTTGGCCACGCCCCTCTTTTCTGGCCATGCCTTTAACCACATTTTCTCTCTGGTCACACCCTCGTTCTGACCACGCCTTTCCTCTCACTATGCCTTCCCGCCTGCCACGCCCTTCCCTCTAGGCATGCCTTCCCCTCTAGCCACACCCTTCCCTCTGGCCATGCCTTCCCTCTGGCCACGCCCCTCATGCTAGCCACGCCTTCCCTCTAACCACGCCCTCATGCTAGCCACGCCTTCCCTCTAACCACGCCCTCATGATAGCCACGCCTTCCATCTAACCACGCCCTCATGCTAGCCATGCCTTCCTCTAACCACGCCCTCATGCTAGCCACTCCTTCCCTCTAACCACGCCCTCATGCTAGCCACGCCTTCCCTCTAACCACGCCTTCCTCTTGGCCACGCCCTCTTCCTGGCCATGCCTTCCCTCTAACCACATTTTCTTTCTGGTCACCCCTCGCTCTGACCACGCCTTCCTCTGACCATGCCTTCCCCTAGGCCACGCCTTCCCTCTGGCTGTGTCTTCCCTCTAGCAGCACCTTTCCTCTGACCACGCCCTCCCTCTGGCCACGCCTTCCCTCTAGCAACTCCCTCATGTTAGCCACGCCTTCCCTCTAACCACGCCTTCCTCTTGGCCACTCCCTCTTTCTGGCCATGCCTTCCCTCTGACCACACTTTCTCTCTGGCCACACCCTCCTTCTGGCAACGCCTTTCTCTGACCACGCCTTCCCTTAGGCCACGCCTCCTCTGGCCACGCCTCCCTCTGGCCGCACCTTCCCTCTTACCACGCCTCCCTCTGGCCACACCTTCTCTCTGACCACGCCCTCCCTCTGGCCACGCCCTCCCTCTGGCCACGCCTCCCCTCTGGCCACGCCTCCTCTGGCCACGCCTTCTTCATGCCTGTCACTTGGTCTCATGTTCTGTGTGCAGGGGTGGGGCCCACCGATCCGTGTTTCGTGGAGGACAGGCAGAATCGTACACTTAGGTCAACTGCAGCTGAGTGGCTCCCTGTGGCCAGGCGGCACCCGGGCATTGCCCACTTCCTGCTCCTGTGTGGGCATAAGAGGCAGCGAAGGGTCCAGGGCCGTGGTTCTTGCCACATTCTGCCCAGAGCGAGTGCCAGGCTTGAGCGCTCATGCCGCTGGTCGGGGGTGGTACCGTATCCAGCTTTAATTTTTTAATTTAAATTAATATTTTATGATACCACCGTGAGCTATACAGTTACAAAGCTGTTCATGGCGGGGTTTCAGGCATAGCGTGATCCAGCACCCGTCCCTCCACCAGTGTCCATTTCCCACCACCAATATCCCCGATTCCCTCCCCCACTCCCCTAGCGTGCCTCTATGGCAGATTCTTTATCTCTTTTCTCTCTTTCTCTCTCTCTCTCTCTCTCTCTCTCTCTTTCTTCCTTCTCTTGCATATTGTGGATTGCAATGCACTTAGAGGTTATCATGTGCATCTTTTGCCTGTATTTAATGCTCAGTTCTAGGTTGGTATTAGTCCTTTTGACAATTATTAGCACATGTTCCCTTCTCTGTCTTATGGGGAGGGTTTTTTAAAATATTTTATTATACCACTGTTAGATATACAATTGCACGATGTTCATGTTTGAGATTTGGTTCTACAGTGTTCCAACACCCATCCCTCCACCCGTGCCCATCTCCCATCACCAATGTCCCCACCTCCCTTCCCTCCCCCCCGCCTCCATGGCAGGTTCTTTATCTCCTCTCTCTCTTTCTCTCTTTCTCTCTCTCTTCTCTCTCCTTCTCGCTTCCTACAGAGCTGATGGGCCCACTCCCAAAACCCATCTTGCCTCCTGGGAGCCTCCTGGTCAGCTGAGCTCTAGGGGAGAGCTGGATGGCAGCTCTCCCCCGTGCATCTGAGTCTCTGCATCATGGCCGGGAGGGGTTTTAATACCGCATACAGCCGTGATTGACAGAGGGAAGCGCCCAGGCCTCGAACCAGCCATGCTTGGGGTCAGGTGGCGATACTCAGGACCGGAATGTGCTTGGTTCTCCGAAGCACCTTTCTACAGCCGAGCGAATAGACAAGGGCCAGATTGCTCTCTCTGAAGCACAGCGGTTAATTTTTTCCGTACTGAGTGGCTACTTGCAAAAAAAAAAAAAATTCTTTTTAACTTGATACGTTGCCTCCCAAAATGAGATTTTGGAAAAAATAATGACATATTGAAGGTGGTATATATTGATTGTTCAACACCAGTCCCACCACCACCAAAGACCCTCATTTCCCACCCACCCCCATCCCTTAGCAGGTACTAATGATGCTCACCATGACAGCCCATATATGGGAATGCTATTGGTAAGTCATGACTATTTTCTAGGCTGTTATGTGGGATTTGGCCCATCTGTGTTCTTGCATTGGCTTTCTGAGTTTGTACAACATAGTGGCATTCTGCAAGTCCACCACAAACCCCCAACCAGTGCACCAATGGACAACGCTTTATTTCAAATTTTTCTGAAACACACACCTCCAATTGTAAACTTCCACATTAGCCACGCCTCCCGTTTGGCCACACCCTGACCACGCCCGTTTAACAGATCTCCACCCGGCCACGACTTCTTTTGGGCCACGCCTTCTTTTGGGCCACGCCTTCTTTTTGGGCCACGCCTTCTTTTGGGCCATGCCTTCTTTTGGGCCACGCCTTCTTTTTGGGGCCACGCCTTCTTTTGGGGCCACGCCTCCCTTTGGTTATGCCTCTAATCACGCCCCAGTTTGGCCAAACCCATGACCACGCCCCTTTCAGTATGCCTCCATTTGGCCACACCTTCCTTCAGGCCCCGCCTTCCTTTAGCCACACCTCCCTTTCTTTGGCTATGCTTCCACTTGAACCACGCCTCCCATTTGGCCACACCCCTGACGTGCTCTTTTAGCCACGCCTTCATTTGACCACGCCTTCCTTTGGGCTGCACCTTCCCCAGGCCACGCCTCCCCCAGGACGTACATTCCTCAGGCCACGCCCCTTTTGGTGTTTCTGAGCCTGGCGTTTTTAGTAGGTAAAGTTATGTTTAAGGAAACACTTCGGCAATCCAGAGCCGTTTGGTGTTTCTAACCGAGATCTATCCATCCTCATCAACTCGCCGTCCTGTGGATAATGGGATTTTAGACCTTTGGGTCTCATTTCAAGTTGAAAGGTCCAAGGGGCTGGCTACAAGCTCAAGGTCTCTGAACTTCGTCCTGCATCCTATAGGGACCCCCTGAGCATCGCAGGGCATAATGCAAGGTGGGGGGGTCTGAGCATCGGAGAAATGCGCCCTGCTGGCCGCCAGCATGAATGCAGAGCGTGCCCAGAGAAAGCTAACGTCAGCCCTCCTCCTCTTCCTCCTCCTCCTCCTCCTCCTCCTCCTCCTCTCCTCCTCATCCTCCCTCTCCTCCTCCTCTTCTGCCCTCTCTGCATCCTCCTCTTTCTCTCTCCTTCCTTCTCTCCTTTCTCCTTGTTCTTTGCAGTTTCTGGCCACCCCGCTGATGCAGAGCTTCCTCCTGGCTCTGCACGCAGGGGTCTCTCCTGGGCTGTTTCTGGTTTCCTTGACCATATTCCTCACCAACTTCCCCCCACATCCCAGCCATTGTGATATTTTCCATCTCTGTTTATTTAAAAAAAAATAATAACACGCATTCTTCACGTGCGTTGCGGCAGGGGCAAGCAGCCTGTGTTTGCTTCTCCTGCATAGCTGAGTATTTTTTGTTGTTAGGGAACCCCCAAAGGAAGACAGATGGTGTTGTGCTGTGAGGGGCGTGGCCAAGTGTGGGGGCGTGGCCAAGTGTGGAGAGGCAGGGCCTTCTTGGAGGCGTGGCCCAGGCTGTTTCCTGTGGGGAGGCGTGGCCTTGTGTGGCCTCAGTGGAGGCATGGCCTTGTGGGGCGTGGCCTTGTGGGGATAGGCGTGGCCTTTGGGGGGCAGTGAATTGTGAGGGAGGCGTGGTCTTTCTGGGAAGGTGTGGCCAGGGTGGTGACTTGTTGAGAAGGCGTGTCCTTTATGGGGAGGCGTGGCCAGGGCAGTGACTTGTGGGGGGGGAGGCGTGGCCTTGCTGAGGAGGCGTGGCCAGGGCACTGACTTGTTGGGAAGGCGTGGCCTTGCTGAGGAGGCGTGGCCAGGGCAGTGGCTTGTTGAGAAGGCGTGTCCTTTATAGGGAGGCGTGGTCAGGGCAGTGACTTGTGGGGAGGCGTGGCCTTGCTGAGGAGGCGTGGCCAGACAGTGACTTGTTGTGAAGGCGTGTCCTTTATGGGGAAGTGAGGCCAGGCAGTGACTTGTTGGGAAGGCGTGTCCTTTATAGGGAGGCGTGGTCAGGGCAGTGACTTGTAGGGGAGGCGTGGTCTTGCTGAGGAGGCGTGGCCAGACAGTGACTTGTTGGGAAGGCGTGTCCTTTATGGGGAGGCGTGGCCAAGGCAGTGAGTTGTGGGGTAGGCGTGGCCTTGCTGAGGGTGCGTAGCCATGGACAGTGAGTTGTGGGGAAGGCGTTGCCTTGCTGGTGAGTTGTGGCCAGGGTAGTGACTTGTTGGAGAGACGTGGCCTTGCTCAGAGGCGTGTCCAGGGCAGTGTCTTGTGTGGGAGGCGTGGACTTGCTGAGGGGGCATCTCCAGAGCAGTGACTTGTGGAGGAGGTGTGGCCTTGCTGAGGGGACATAGTCATGGGCAATGACTTGGGAGGCGTGGCCTTATTGAGGAGGCGTGGCCAGGGAAGTGACTTGTGGGGAGGCGTGGCTTGCTGAGGGGGCGTAGTCATGGGCAATGACTTGGGAGGCGTGGCCTTACTGAGGAGGCGTGGCCAGGGCAGTGACTTGTGGGGAGGCGTGGCTTGCTGAGGGCGCGAGTCATGGGCAATGACTTGGGAGGCGTGGCTCTTGCAGAGGCATGGCCGCGCAGTGACTTGTGGGGGAGGCGTGGCTTGCTGAGGGGGCGTGGCCAGCGCCGTGACTGGGGAGGCGTGGCCTTGCTGTGGCTCCGCCCGTCAGTGCGGTTGTGGCTCGCAGCAGGCAGGGGTGGTCGCAGCACCTGCTGCGGTCGTGTGTCCCCCGGCCGCTGCCCACCCTCCTTTGTGCCTGCAGGACGATGCGGCTCCTCCTTCTGTGCATGCTCTGGCCGCTGTGTGCGGCGCAGGAGCAGGGAGGCGCCCAGGCCCAACGTGGTGCTGCTGATGGCTGACGACCTCGGCATCGGGGACCCCGGCTGCTATGGCAACACGACGCTCAGGTGGGCGGGGCCTGCCGGGGAGGGGCGCCAGGGTGGGGGGGGGCTGCGCGATGGGGGGGTGTGATGGGGGGCTGCGCCCTGGGGGCTAGCGCTGCGGGGCTGTGTGGTGGGGGGCTGCGCGATGGGGGGGCTGCGATGGGGGGTGTGATGGGGGGGGCTGCGTGGGGCTGCGCGCTGGGGGGTTGCGATGGGGGGGCTGCGTGGTTGGGGCTGCGAGCTGGGGGAGGGGCTGCGCCGGTGGGGGGCTGCGCGGGCGGGGGCTGCGCGATGGGGGGCAGCGCGATGTGGGGTCTGCGCGCTGGGAGGGGTGCGCGCGCTGGGGGCTGCGGCTGGGGAGGGGCTGTGCGCTGGGGAGGGGCTGTGCGCTGGGGGCTGCGCAGTGAGGGGCTTCGCGCTGGGGAGGGGGCTGCGCTGGTGGGGAGGGGGCTTCGCGCTTTGGAGGGGGCTGCGGCGCAGGGGTGGCTGCACTGCTAGGGGCTGCGCGCTCTGGGAGGGGCTGCGCGCTGGTGGGGCTTTGCGCTGGGGAGGGGCTTTGCACTGGGGGCTGCGAGCTGGGCTGGCGCGCTGGGGAGGGGGTTTCGCGCTTTGGAAAGGGGCTGCGGCCAGGGGGCTGCGCACTGGTGGGGCTTTGCGCTGGGGGGTGGCTGGGGGCTGCGGCGCTTTGGAGGGGGGCTGCGCGCTGGGGGCTGCGAGCTGGGGTGGGCTGCACTCTCGGGGCTGCGCGCTGGGGGCTGCGCGCTGGGCTAGGGGAGGGGCTGCGCGCCTGGGGGGGCGCGCTGGGCTGGGAGGGGCTGCGCCGCTGGGGGGCTCGCGCTGGGCTGGGGAGGGCTGCGCCGCTGGGGGGCTGCGCTGCGGTGGCTGCGCGCTTTGGAGGGGGCTGCGCGCTTGAGGGGGCTGCGCGCTGTGGGGGGGGGCTGCGTGCTGGGGAGGGCTGCGCGCTGGGGAGGGGGCTGCGCGCTGGGGCTGCGCGCTGGGAGGGCTGCGCGCTGGGGAGGGGCTGCGCGGCTGGGGGGGGGGCTGCGCGCTGGGGGGGGGGGCTGCGTGCTGGGGAGGGGGCTGCGCGCTGGGGGCTGCGCTCTGGGGAGGGGGCTGCGCGCTGGGGAGGGGGCTGCGCGCTGGGGAGGGGGCTGCGCGCTGGGGAGGGGGCTGCGGCGCTGGAGGGGGCTGCGCCTGTGGCAGGACCGGCCGGGTCCCACTCGCGGAGGGTCAGTCCCTGGGCTGACCTGTTAGAGGACCGGGGAGATGGCCACACACACACACACACACTCACACAGAGCAGATATGCACCCACACAGAAACACGCACACACAGAAACACACAACACACAGGACACAACAGCACACAAACACACAACACAAACACACAGACACAAACACACAACACAGAAACACAGACACAACACACAGAAACATGCACACGAAACACACAAAACACACACACAGAAACACACGCAGACACAGAAACACACAGACACACACAGAGACACACAGAAACATGCACACACAGAAACACAGAAACACAGACACAGAAACACAACATACACAGAAACACACGCAGACACAGAAACACACAACACACACAGAGACACACAGAAACATGCACACAAAACACACAGAAACACACAGACAGAACACAAGCATACACAGAAACACACGCAGACACAGAAACACACAGACACACAGAAACACAGACACACAGAAACACACAGACACAGAAACACACACAGACACACAAACACATAGACACACAGACACACAGTCACATAGAAACACACAGAAACAGAAACACACACAGACACACAGAAACATGCACACACAGAAACACCAGACACAAACACACAGAAACACAGACAGACACAGACACACAGAAGCACACACAGAAACACAGACACAGAAACACACGCAAACACACAAACACACAAACACATAGACACATAGAAACACACAGACACAGAACCACACAGAAACACAGAAACAGAGACACACAGACACAGAAACACACATTGACACAGAAACACACACAGACACAAGAAACACACAGAAACACACAGACACACATGCAGACACACAGAAACACACAGACACACAAACACATAGACACATAGAAACACACAGACACAGAAACACACAGAAACACAGAATCACATAGACACAGAAACACACATTGACACAGAAACACACAGACACAGAACACACAGAAACACACAGACACACATCAGACACACAGAAACAGACACACATGCAGACACACAGAAACACACAGACACACATGCAGACACACAGAAACAGACACACATGCAGACACAAAGAAACACACACAGACACACAAACACGCAGACACACAGAAACACACAGACACACAGAAATGTACACAGATGCACACAGAGCAGATATGCACGCACACACAGAAACACACACAGACACACAAATGCACAGACACATAGAAACACAGATGCACAGAAACACTGACACACACAGACACACAGAAACACACACAGAAAACACAGACACAGAAACACACAGACACACAAACACATAGACACATAGAAACACAGACATCCAGAAACACAGACACAAACACATGCAGACACAGAAACACACAGACACAGAAACACGCAGACACACACAGACACAGACACACAGAAACATACAGATACATGCAGATGCACAGAAACACACAGACACAAACACACACAGACATACAGAAACACAGGCACACAGAAACACACAGACACACAGAAATACATAGAAATAGACACAGAAATAAATACAGAAATAGACACAGAGACACAGAAACACACAGACACACAGAAACACACAGGCACACAGAAACACACAGGCACACAGAAACACACAGACACACAGAAACACACAGACACACAGAAACACACAGTAACACATAGAAATACACACAGAAACACAGAATCACAAAAGACACACAGACACACAGGCACAAAGAAACATAGACACACAGAAACCCACACACAGAAATACATAGAAATATACACAGAAACACACAGACACACAGAAACAGACACACAGAAACATACAAACACAGACACACAAACAGACACACAGAAACACAGACATACACCAACACACACAGACACATGGAAATACACACAGAAACAGACATACAGAAACATACGACAACACACAACACAACACACAGAAACATACAGACACAGAAACACACAGACACACAGAAACATACATACACAGAAACACAGAGAAACACAAACAGAAACAGACATACAGCAACACACACAGACACATGGAAATACACACAGAAACAGACATACAGAAACATACAGACACAGAAACACAGACACAGAAACAGACACACAGAAACATACAGACACAGAAACACAGAAACACAGACACACAGAAACACAGACATACAGAAACACAGACAGACACATGGAAATACATAAACACACACAGAAACACACACAGACACACAGAAACATGCACAGACACACAGAAAGACACAGACACAGAAAGACACACACAGACACACAGAAACACACAGACACACAGAAACACACAGAGACACATAGAAATACACACAGAAAGACACACAGAAACAGACACAGAAATACACAGACACACAGAAAGACACACACAGAAACACACAGACGCATGTAAGCACACCAGACACACAGAAGCACACAAACACACAGAAACACACACAGGCAGAAACACAGACACACAGAAACATACAGACACACAGAGACATAGACATAGACACACAGAAACATGCAAACACACAGACACACACAGACACACAGAAACATGCGCACATACAGAAACACAAATATATGCAAATATACACACAAACATGCACCCAGACTCACAACACAGCAGGACATAGTTGAAGCCTTGCAGGGTGTGTGTGTGAGATTGTGTGTGTGTGGTGTGGTTCGACCGCCAGCCCTGCTGGCCCACTGCCAGTGCGTTCTGCGCCCACCAGGACTCACACACACACACACACACACACACACACACAGGCGCCCCGGGATGCCCCTGAGGTCCTGGTTTCAGATGCTGCAATCCTGAGCCCCAGCAGGGTCGGTCACACTCCTCACACTCACACTACACTCACACTCACACTCACACACACACACTCACACACGTTTCTTGCAGGACCCCCAACATCGACCGGCTGGCTGCAGGCGGGGTGAAGCTCACGCGCAGCACCTGGCGCGTCCCCCTGTGCACCCCGAGCAGCGCAGCCTTCCTCACGGGCCGCTACCCCATCCGCTCAGGTGGGTGCTCCCCCATCCGCTCAGGTGGGTGCTCCCCATCTGCTCAGGTGGGTCCTCCCCATCCGCTCAGGTGGGTGCTCCCCATCCGCTCAGGTGGGTCCTCCCCATCCGCTCAGGTGGGTGCTCCCCATCCGCTCAGGTGGGTGCTCCCGACCGCTCAGGTGGGTCCTCCCCATCCGCTCAGGTGGGTGCTCCCCCATCCACTCAGGTGGGTGCTCTCCATCCGCTCAGGCGGGTGCTCCCCAGTCTTAGGTGGGTGCCCCCATCCGCTCAGGTGGGTCCTCCCCATCTGCTCAGGTGGGTGCTCCCCATCCGTTCAGGTGGGTGCTCCCCATCCGCTTAGGTGGGTCCTCCCCATCTGCTCAGGTGGGTGCTCCCCATCCGTTCAGGTGGGTGCTCCCACCACTCAGGTGGGTGCTCCCCAGACCCAGGTGGGTGCTCCCCAGACCTTAGGTGGGTGCCCCCCCCGGTGGGTCCTCCCCCATTCGCTCAGGTGGGTCCTCCCCATCTGCTCAGGTGGGTCCTCCCCATCCGCTCAGGTGGTTGCTCCCATCCGTTCAGGTGGGTGCTCCCCACCACTCAGGTGGGGTGCTCCCCAGACCTTAGGTGGGTGCTCCCCATCCACTCCAGGTGGGTCCTCCCCCATTCGCTCAGGTGGGTGCTCCCCCATCTGCTCAGGTGGTAGGTGCTCCCCCATCTGCTCAGGTAGGCTCCCCCCCCCATCCCTCCAGGTGGTGCTCCCATCCGTTCAGGTGGGTGCTCCCCATCTGCTCAGGTGGGTGCTCCTCAGACCTTAGGTGGGTGCCCCCCCATCTGCTCAGGTGGGTGCTCTCCATCTGCTCAGGGTGCTCCCCAGCCTTAGGTGGGTGCTCCCCATCCGCTCAGGTGGGTCCTCCCCATCTGCTCAGATGGGTGCTCCCCCATCCGCTCAGGTGGGTCCCTCCCCATCTGTTCAGGTGGGTGCTCCCCAGACCTTAGGTGGGTGCTCCCCACATCCACTCAGGTGGGTCCCTCCCCATCGCCGGGCCCCCAGCCCCCCCCCAGATGGGTGCTCCCCATCCGCTCAGGTGGGTCCTCCCATCCATTCAGGAGGGAGCTCCCATTGCGCGAGTGGGTGCTCCCCATCCACTGAGTGGGTGCTCCCCAGGACCTCAGGTTAGTGCTCCCCAGATCTCAGATGGGTGCTCCCCGATCCTCAAGTCTCCCTGGCCCCGTGCCCCGCACCCCCCACCCCAACATGGACCCTTCTGCTGCAGGGATCGGCGTCCCGCTCCCGGGTGGGCGTCTTCCTCTTCACGGCCTCCTCCGGGGGCTGCCGCCAGCGAGATCACCTTCGCCAAGCTGCTGAAGGACCAAGGCTACAGCACGGCGCTCATAGGTATGGGGGTCCCGGGCACCAAGGGTGGGGTCACACCCAGCCGAGCTCAGGAGTCGCTCCCGGCTCTGCGCTCGGGAATTGCTCCCGGAGGTGCTCAGGGGACCCTATGGGATGCTGGGATGGAACCTAGATGGTCCCCCATGCAAGGGAAATGCCCTCCCTGGCCTCTGATTGGTTCTCTATAAACTCTTATTTGCATACCCAGTCCGATTGGGTCCCCACATCCCATCATTTGCATACAGACACCTGCAGTCTCATGGGTGGGATGCAATCTGATTGGTTCTCTATAAACCCTTATTTGCATACCCAGTCCGATTGGCTCCCCACATCCCGTCATTTGCATACAGACACATCATCCGCAGTCTCATTGGTCGGATGCAACCTGATGCCTTTTTGGTCCACACCCAGCGATGCTCAGGGGATGCTCCTGGCTCTGCACTCAGGAATTACTCCTGGGGGTGCTCGGGGACCCTATGGGATGCTGGGGATAAAACCGGGTGTGCCATATGCAAGGCAGACGCCCTCCCCTGGTACTATGGCTCCAGCCCACCCCAGATTCTTAAGGGGATCCAGGACAGGAAGTTCTACCCAGGGTGCTGAAATTGTGGGGTGGGGGATGGGGACGCCCGAATTAGCTTGCTGGGCGCTGCAGGGAGTGGCCAAGGTTGCTGGTCTCCACGAGAGCAGGCATCCCACTGGGATGCAGCCTCCTCCTCCTCCTCCTCCTCTTCCTCTTCCTCTTCTTCTTCCTCTTCTTCCTCTTCTTCTCCTCTTCCTCCTCCTCCTCCTCTTCTTCCTCTTCTTCTCTTCTTCTGTTTCTTCTTCTCCTCCTCCTCCTTCTTCTCCTCCTTCTTCCTCCTCTCTTCTTCTTCTTCTTCTTCTTCTTCTTTCTCTTCTTCTCCTTCTTCTTCTTCTTCCTTCTTCTCCTCCTCCTTCTCTTTCTCCTCCTCTTCTTCCTCCTCCTTCTCCTCCTCCCTCCTCCTTCTTCTACTTCTTCTTCCTCTTCCTCCTTCTCTTCTTTCCTCTCCTCCTCCTCCTCTTTCTCCCTCTTCCTCCTCTTCCTCCTGCTCCTTCTACTTCTTCCTCTTCCCTCTTCTTCCTCTTCTTCTCCTCCTCCTACTCTTCCTCCTCCTCCTCTCCTCCGCCTCCTCCTCCTCTTCCTCCTCTGCCTCCTCCTCTTCTTCTCCTCTTCCTCCTCCTCTTCCTCTCCTCCTCCTCCTCCTCTTCCTCCTCTTCTTCCCTCTTCTCTTCTTCTATTTCTTCTTCTTCTCCTCCTCCTCCTCCGTCTCCTCTTTCTCCTTCTTCTTCTTCTTCTTCTCTACTACTACTTCTTCCTCTTCTCCTCCTTCTCCTCCTTCTCCTCTTTCTCCTCCTCTTCTTCCTCCTCCTCCTTCTCATTGTCCTCCTCCTCCTTCTTCTACTTCTTCTTCCTCTTCCTCCTCCTTCTCTTCTTCCTCTCCTCCTCCTCTTCCTCCTCCTCCTCCTTCTTCTACTTCTTTCCTCTTCCTCTTCTTCCTCTTCTTCTCCTCCTTCTCCTTCTCCTCCTCTTCCTCCTCCTCTTCCTCTACCTCCTCCTCCTCTCCTCTCTCTCCTCCTCTGCCTGCTCCTCTTCTCCTCTTCCTCCTCCTCCTCCTCCTCTTCCTCTCCTCCTCCTCCCTCTTCCTCCTCCTCCTCCTCAGTTGGGGAGGGGTATTGCCCAGCGGTGCCACAGTGCCTGGCACCCTGGGATGCCCCAAGAGTCCTGGATGTGAGGTGCCCGCTCAGGGCCATGGCTCAGCCCGGGCACCCCTGTGTCCTCAGGTAAGTGGCACCTGGGCGTCCCACTGCGACCACACGTCCGACTTCTGTCATCACCCTCTGAATCACGGCTCGACTACTTCTACGGGCTGCCCCTGACCAACCTGCGGGACTGCCAGCCGGGCGCCGGCAGCGTGTTCGGCACCGGCGCGCGCCTGCTGGTGTTTGTGCCGCTGCAGGTGTTGGCCATCGCGCTGGTCACTCTGGCCGTCCTGCAGCGCCTGGGCCTGTTCCGTGTGCCCCCGCTGGTGTTCGGGCGCTGCTGGCGGCGCCGCTGCCCTCCTGGCCCTGCTGGTGGCCTTCCTACACACCTACCGGCCGCTCAACTGCTTCCTGATGCGCGGCCGGGCCATCACACAGCAGCCGCTGTCCACAGCGGCTCACGCAGAGGCTCACCGACGGGCCACCCAGTACCTGCGACGGTAAGTCGCTAAGTGACCGATGGGTGGGTGTCAACGGGTTGGAGGGGTGCGTCTGGGTGCTGGTGCTCCCCCAAGCCCCAGTGTGTGCTCAGGAGCTGTGTGGTCCCAGGGTACACACGCAGCTTACACACCGAGCGGCAGCTGGGAGCCGCCCGGCCACCTCATCCGCCCTGAACAGGGATGTGGGTCACGGCGCCAGGATGAGGCTGAGCTGGCTGACGGCCTCGGGCCCAGGCATGCCCGCGGCTGCTTCCCTGCTGGCACCTGGACGGTTCAGAACACGCCAGGGATGTGCGTGCCCATGATGTTTGTGATCACTTGATCACTTGAATCCCGTTATTCATCGATTTGCTCGGCGGGCACCAGTAACATTTCCATTGGACCCTATCACGTGCCAATGTAGCCCAATGGCATCTGGTTGATTCAGGAATATGAAGAGCCTCAAACCGTTCCGTCAGGGTCTTGACAAGGAAGTCTGACCATCTTGTAGGTGGGCGGCCACGTGATCTTTTGACATCCCGTGGGATCCAGTCGATAACGGCTCTAGTCAGCGGTTGTCTCCAAATCGCGATGTTTGTGAGTGTGTCTAAATGTGTGCATGTGTGGGTGTATGTGGCGCACGTATGTGACTGTGATTGTGATTAGCTCTGTGTATGTGCGTGCGTGGCTGTGTGTGGCTGGGTGGTTGTGTGTGATTGTGGGTGTGTGTGACTATGTGGGTGAGGGGATGTGTGTGGCTGGGTGTGTGTGTGTGTGACTTGGGTGTGTGTGATTGGGTGTGAGTGTGTGACTTGTCAGTGTGACTGGGTGTGATTGTGTGACTGTGTGAGTGTGACTGTGTGAGTGTATGTGACTGATTGATTGTGACTGGCCCTGTGTGTGTCCGAGCTGTGTGTGACTATGTGTGTCTGGGTAGTTTGGTGTGAGGGGGTGGACTATGTGGGGAGGGAGGGGCTGGGTGTGTGAGGGACTTGGGTGTGTGTGATTGAGTGTGAGTGTGTGACTGTGAGTGTGACTGGGTGTTGTGTGACCTGAGAGGGACTGTGAGTGTATGGACTGTTGTTGTGACTGCCCTGTGCCGGGTGTGTGACTCTGTGTGTCTGGGTAGTTCTGCGTGTGAATGTGGGGGTGTGACTATGTGGGTGAGGGAATATGTGTGGCTGGGTGTGTAATTCTGGGTGTGTGTGATTGGATGTGAGTGTGTGACTTGTGAGTGTGACTTTGAGTGTATGTGATTGATCAACTGTGATTGATTATGACTGGCTGTGTGTGGCTGTGTGTGACTGGGTGGTTAGTCGCGTGCGAATGTGGTGTGTGTAACTGTATGTGGCTGAGGGGATGTGTGTGGCTGCGTGTGTGGGACTGGTGTGTGAGTGTGTGACTCTGGGTGTGTGTGATTGGATGTGAGTGTGTGTGACTGTATGTGTGACTGGGGTGTGATTGTGTGACTGGCTGTGTGACTGTGAGTGTAACGGTGAGTGTGTGACGGTGTGTGTGAGACTGTGTGACTCTGGGTGTGTGACTGTGTGACTCTGGGTGTGTGACTGTGAGCGTGTGTGACTGTGATTGTATGTGTGTGTATTGCAGGGAAGGCAGCCGCGAGGAGCCACGAGAGTGGCCAGGAACCCAGGGGCATTTTCACTCTTCCAAAAAATGCCCCTGTGTGTGCTGGACACACTTTTTCTATTGCTGTGTTTTTTTTGGGGATTGCTCAGAGCTGACTCCCGGCTCTCTGCTCGGGTCTGACTCTCGGCTCTGTGCTCGGGGCTGACTCCTGGCTCTGTGCTCAGGGCTGACTCCCAGCTCTGTGCTCGGGGATGACTCCGGCTCTGTGCTCAGGGCTGACTCCTCGGCTCTGTGCTCAGTGCTGACTCCCGGCTCTGTGCTCAGTGCTGACTCCCGGCTCTGTGCTCAGGGCTGACTCGGCTCTGTGCTCAGGGCTGACTCCCGGCTCTGTGCTCGGGGCTGACTCCCGGCTCTGTGCTCAGTGCTGACTCCGGCTCTGTGCTCAGGGCTGACTCCCGGCTCTGTGCTCGGGGCCGACCCTCGGCTCTGTGCTCGGGTCTGACTCCGGCTCTGCGCTCAGGGGCTGACTCCGGCTCTGTGCTCGGGGCTGACTCCCTGGCTCTGTCCTCGGGGCTGACTCCTGATGGGGCTCAGGGGACCTTCTGGGTGTTGGGCATCGACCCTGACCGCCTGTGTGCATGGCCATTACTGTGTCTGCCCCCTGGACATCTATCCGAGCCCTGCGTGCTGCCCGCAAAGGTCTCCCGCCTGGAGACAGCCGTGCTCCGCACGGGTTAGCCCAGCCTGCAGTCCGGGGCCTCGCCCGCTGTGTGGTGCTTCCTGCCTTGACCCTCACCGTGCCCCCATGTGCCTGCAGGAGCGCGGGCGTGCCCTTCCTGCTGCTGGGAGGACGTACCTGCAGGTGCACACGGCTCTCTTCGCCGGGCCCGACTTTGCCCGGCAAAAGCCAGCACGGCCGCGACGGGACGCGGGTCGAGGAGATGGACTGGAGCATCGGTGAGTAGCCGGGCGGGCTGGGCCTGGGGGGCAGAGAGGGGTCCGGGTGGCGCAGAGGGTGCGGTGGGGAGTGACCTGCCGGCGGGCAGTGTGCACACATGCTCTGAAACTTGCCCAATGCAAGTTTTCAAGGGAGACTAGTTAGAGGGTGTGTGTGTGTGTCTGTGTGTGTGCGTGTTTGTGTGTGTGCCTGTGTGTGTCTTCAAGGGAGACTAGTTAGAGGGTGTGTGTGTGTCTGTGTGTGTGTTTGTGTGTGCGTGTGTGTGCCTGTGTGTCTTCAAGGGAGACTAGCTAGAGGGTGTGTGTCTGTGTGTGTTTGTGTGTGCGTGTGTGTGCCTGTGTGTGTCTTCAAGGGAAACTAGTTAGAGGGTGTGTGTGAGTCTGTGTGCGTGTGGTGTGTGCGGTGTGTGCATGTGTGTGTGCCTGTGTCTCTTCAAAGGGAGACTAATTAGAGGGTGTGTGTGTCTGTGTGTGGATGTGTCTGTTTGTGTGCGGTGTGTGGTGTGTGTGTGCATGTGTCTGTGTGTGCGTGTTCTGTGTGTGTCTGTGTGTGTCTGTGTGCATGTGTGTGGGTCTGTGTGTGTTTGTGTGTGCATGTGAGTGCCTGTGTGTCTTCAAGGGAGACTAGTTAGAGGGTGTGTGTGTATGTCTGTGTGTGCGTGTGTGCATGTGTGTGCACGTGTGTGTGCCTGTGTCTCTTCAAGGGAGACTAGTTAGAGGGTGTGTGTATCTGTGTGTGCGTGTCTCTGTGTGTGCGTGCGTCTGTGTGTGGTGTGTGCGTGTGTGTGCATGTGTGCGTGTGTGTGTCTGTGTGTGTCTTCAAGGGAGACTAGTTAGAGGAGTGTGTGTGTCTGTGTGTGTGCGTGTTCTGTGTGTGTCTGTGTGCGTGTGTGTGTGTGTGTGTAAGGGGGCATGTTGGTCTGTCCGGGGAAGGCTTCTTCCTCTGGGCCTGGAGCCGTGAGCATCACAGGGCAGTGGGCAGCCGGGGTCCTCCCTGCTGCAGCCCGGGGTCCTCCCCTGCCTGCAGCCCGGGGGTCCCCCCTGCTGCAGCCCGGGGGTCCTCCCTGCTGCAGCCGAGGGTCCTCCCCTGCTGCAGCCGGGTCCTCCCTGCCCCCAGCACGTCCCCCATGGCTCCTGTCCTGTGCAGGCCGGCAGAGCCCATTTGCATGCAGTCAGCCCGCCATTTCCACCTCTGCTGTTCCTAGAGCACGTGGGCCTCTGGCAGTCAGAGCAGCCCGGTCTGGGGCACAAGCTCAGAGAAGGCGCCGGCCTGGTGGGTGGTTGGGTTGGGGTCAGGGTGGGGGGCCGGGCAGGAGAAGGGAGGGACGGGGGCAACCGGCACCTTCCTCATCCCCTACAGCCGGCCGCGGGCCTCATGGCGAGCAGAGCGGGTCTCGGGCTCTCTGGCTGGGGTCTGCGTGTCCCCTAAGAGCTGGGAGTGTGTGTGTGTGTGTGTGTGTGTGTGGTGTGTGTGTGGTGTGTGTGGTGTGTGTGGTTTGTGTGTTTGTGTGGTGTGTGCTGTGTGTGTGCTGTGTGTGGTGTGTGTGTTTGTGTGTTGTGTGTGGTGTGTGTTGTGTGTGTATGTGTGTGTGGTGTGTGTGGTGTGTGTGGTGTGTGTGGGGTGTGTGTGGTGTGTGTGGTGTGTGTGCTGTGTGTGTGTTGTGTAGTGTGTGTGCTGTGTGTGCTGTGTGTGTGCTGTGGTGTGTGTGTGCGTGGTGTGTGGTGTGTGTGTGTGTGTGGTGTGTGTGATGTGTGTGTGGTGTGTGTGATGTGTGTGTGGTGTGTGTGTGTGTGCTGTGTGTGTGTGTGGTGTGTGGTGTGTGTTTGTGTGTGTGATGTGTGTGTTTGTGTGTGTGTGGTGTGTATGTGTTGTGTGTGTGCTCTGTGTGTGCTGTGTGTGGTGTGCTGTGTGTGTATGTGGTGTGTATGTATAGTTGTGTGTGTGGTGTGTGGTGTGTGTGGTGTGTGTGTGTGTGTGTGGGAGTGTGCTCTGTGGTGTGTGTGGTGTGTATGGTGTATGTGTGTATATGTGTGTGTGGTGTGTGTGGAGTGTGCTGTGTGTGCTGTATTTTGTGTGCTGTGTGTGTGCTGTGTGTGTGGACACACAGGACAGCCCCAAAGATAGAGCTCAGGAGCCGTCACCCACCGCTCAGCGCCGCATCTGTCTCCCCTTCCTCTGCCCCCCAGCCGCACTCTTTGGAGTCAGTCACACAGTCACACATACACACACGTTTGCTGGCACTGGGGCAGTCGATGGTGCTTTGGAGTCCAGTGGCAGTGCTCCGTCCTGGCCTTTTACTCAGACTTCACTCCTGGTGGGCTCAGGGAACCAGATGTGCTGAGTGAGGGTCCGCCATGATGTGCTGAGTTAGGGTCCGCCATGATGTGTTGAGTGAGGGTCCGCCATGATGTGCTGAGTGAGGGTCCGCCATAAACTCAAGGGTCTTTATCCTTGTTTTCTCTCTCTCTCTGGCCCATTGTTAGTATTACTGTTAGTTTTGGGGTCACCCCCAGTGATGCTCAGGGGTTGCTCCTGGCTCTGCACTCAGGAATTACTCCTGGGGGTGCTCGGGACCCTATGGGATGCTGGGATGGAACCAGGTTGGTCATGTGCAAGGCAAGCGCCCTCCCTGCTCTACTATCGCTCCGGCCTCTGATTGGTCTCCTCTATAAACCCTTATTTGCATACCCAGTCCGATTGGTTCCCACATCCGTCATTTGTATACAGACACATCCGCAGTCTCATGGAGTCAGATGCAACCTGATGTGTCCTCTATACGATAATTTGCATACCCTCATGCGTTTCTTCTGTACATCTTGTTGTGGGAGCCGAGAGCTCCTAGGGTCACAGCCTGGGTGGTCTCGGGGTGAGAGATGATCTTCTGTTTCCCCTAGCAGGACCTGAAGGTGCTCCGTCACTGTTGGGGTTGGGCAGGGGGCCAGCCAGGAGACCCCAGAGCAGCAACACTTGGGGTCTCTGAACGGGAAGGAAGGGAGTGGGACTGCAAGTGATGGAAAGTGATGAAAGTGGCCACCGGGAAGAGAATTTTAGTGATGAAGATGAGGATGAAGGTAGGGGGAGGAGGAAGAAGCCAGAGGCAGGGATGGTGGGCGATGGCAGAGATGAAGGTGGGGGGATGAGGAAGGTGGGAGGGTGACAGTTGAGATGGTGCTGATGACGGTGGTGAAGATGGTCCTGGTGCTGATGATGGCGGTGAAGATGGTCCTGGTGCTGATGATGGCGGTGAAGATGGTCCCGTTGCTGATGATGGCGGTGAAGATGGTCCCGGTGCTGATGATGGCGGTGAAGATGGTCCCGGTGCTGATGATGGCGGTGAAGATGGTCCCGGTGCTGATGATGGCGGTGAAGATGGTCCCGGTGCTGATGATGGCGGTGAAGATGGTCCGGTGCTGATGATGGCGGTGAAGATGGTCCCGGTGCTGATGATGGCGGTGAAGATGGTCCGGTGCTGATGATGGCGGTGAAGATGGTCCGGTGCTGATGATGGCGGTGAAGATGGTCCTGGTGCTGATGATGGCGGTGAAGATGGTCCTGGTGCTGATGATGGCGGTGAAGATGGTCCTGGTGCTGATGATGGCGGTGAAGATGGTCCTGGTGCTGATGATGGTGGTGATGGTGATGAGGATGATGATAGTGATAGTGAGGATGCAGATGTGGTGGTGATGGGGATGGAGATGGTAGGGGTGAGGATGGTGATGATGAAGATGGAGAGGAAGGTGAAGATGAGGATGGTGGAGATGAAGATGGTGCTGAAGTTGGTGATAAAGATGGAGAGCATGAAGATGGTGGTGATGAGCATAAATATGCTAAAGGAGACGGTGGTGGTGAGAATGGTAATGTAGAAGATGCTGATGAAGATGGCGGCGATGGAGATGGCAGTGATGGTGGAGATGGAGATGGTGGAGATGAAGATGGTGGAAATGGAGATGGCGATAATGGAGGAGATGGAGAAGGTAGTGATGGAGATGGTGAAGATGGAGATGGTGATGATGGAGATGGAGATGGCAGAGATGGAGATGGTGGAGATGGTGGAGATGGAGATGGCAGAGATGGAGATGGTGGAGATGGTGGAGATGGAGATGGCAATAATGGGGAGATGGAGATGGTAGTGATGGAGATGGTGAAGATGGAGACGGTGATGATGGAGATGGTGGAGATGGTGGAGATGGAGATGGTGGAGATGGTGGAGATGGAGATGGTGGAGATGGAGATGGTGGTGATGGAGGTGGTGTGAAGATGGAGATGGTGATGATGGAGATGGTGGAGATGGTGGAGATGGAGATGGTGGAGATGGTGGAGATGGAGATGGTGGAGATGGTGGAGATGGTGGTGATGGAGGTGGTGAGAGATGGAGATGGTGATGATGGAGATGGTGGAGATGGTGGAGATGGAGATGGTGGTGATGGAGACGGTGGAGATGGAGACAGGGATGGTGGAGATGGCGGTGGTGGAGATGTTGGTGGTGAAGATGATGGAGATGGTGGAGATGGAGATGGTGGAGATGGAGATGGAGGAGACCGAGATGGAGGAGATGGAGATGGAGATGGAGGTGGTGAAGATGATATGGAGATGATGGAGATGGTGGAGACGATGGAAATGGTGGTGGAAATGGTGGAGGTGGTGGAAATGGTGGAGATGGAGATGGTGGAGATGAGATGGTGGAGATGGTGGGAGATGGAGATGGTGATGGTGGAGTTGGAGATGGTGGAGATGGAGATGGTGGAGATGAGACGGTGGAGATGGAGATGGTGATGGTGGAGATGGAGATGGTGGAGATGGAGATGGTGGAGATGGAGATGGAGGAGATGGAGATGGAGATGGTGGAGATAGAGATGGAGACGGTGGAGATGGAGATGGTGTATATGGAACAGTGGAGATGGAGATGGAGAGATGGTGGAGATGAGACGGTGATGGAGATGGTGGAATCGAGATGGCAGTGATGGTGGAGATGAAGATGGTGGAGATGGAGATGGTGGAGATGCAGATGGTGGAAATGGAGATGGCGATAATGGAGAAGATGGAGAAGGTAGTGATGGAGATGGTGGATAGACAGGATGATGGAGATGGTGGAGATGGAGATGGAAGAGATGGAGATGATGGAGATGGTGGAGATGGTGATAATGGAGGAGATGGAGATGGTATTGATGGTGGTGGTGAAGATGGAGAGTTGATGATGGAGATGGTGGAGATGGAGATGGTAGAGATGGAGATGGTGGAGATGGAGATGGTAGAGATGGTGATGGTGGGAGGACGGATATGGAGGAGACGGAGATGGAGGAGATGGAGGTGGAGGTGGTGAAGGTGGAGATGATGGAGATGGTTGAGATGGTGGAGATGATGGAAATGGTGGTGGAAATGGTGGAGGTGGTTGAGATAGAGATGGTGGAGATGGAGACGGTGGAGATGGAGATGGTGGATATGAAGACAGTGGAGATGGAGACAGAGATGGTGGAGATGGAGATAGCGGTGATGGGGATGGTGGAGATAGAGATGGAGATGGTGATTGATGGTGGAGATAGAGATGGTGATGGTGGAGATGGAGATGGTGATGGTGGAGATAGAGATGGAGATGGTGGTGATGGTGTAAGTTAAATGATGGTGGAGATGGAGAGTATGGTGAGAGCGGTGATGGGGATGGTGGAGATAGAGAGGGAGATGGTGATTGATTGTGGAGATAGAGATGGTGATGGTGGAGATGGAGATGGTGATGGTGGAGATGGAGATGGTGGAGATGGAGATGGAGGAGATGGAGATGGAGAGTGGTAGAGATGGAGATGGAAATGGTGGAGATGGAGATGGTGGAGATGGAGATGGCAGTGATGGAGATGGTGGAGATGGAGATGGAGATGGTGGGATGGAGAGATGGTGGAATGGAGATGGTGGAGATGGAGATGGTGGTGGTGAAGATGGTGGAGATGGAGATGGTGGTGGTGGTGAGATGGTGAGAGATGGAGATGGTGCAGATGGAGATGGTGGAGATAGAGATGGTGGATATGGTGGTGGTGGAGATGATGGAGATGGTGGTGGCGGAAATGGTGGAGATGGTGGAGATGGAGATGGTGAAGATGGTGGAGATGGAGATGGTGGAGATGGAGATAACGGGATGGAGATGGTGGAGATGGAGGAGATGGAGATGACAGTGATGGAGATGGTGGAGATGGAGATGTGGATGGTGATGGAATGTTGATATGGAGATTTAATACATTATGATATTTGGATACTTGGATGATATTTGGGAGCAATTTGGGATGCATGGGGAGATGGATATGTTGGAGATGGACATGGTGGAGATGGAGATGTTGGAGATGGACATGGTGGAGACAATGGTGGACATGGAGATGATGGAGATGGTGCTGATGGAGATGGCAGCGATGGAGATGGTGGTGATGGAGATCGCAATTGGAGGATAGTGACCAGGAGAACCAAGCGGATGGTGACAGTCGCGAAGGAGCAAAACGCGGCTGACGGAGATGTGGCCAGGGACGAAGATGGTGCTGGTGGTGATGGGCAGGGACACATGTGATGGCCAACAAACAGGCTGATGGTCACGGAGACGGAGACGATGGGAAGAAGGGAATGTGGGCACCTAGGCCTGGGGCCAATGACGGGCAAACCAAAATGAGCTTGACGCGAGATGAAAATAATGACGGCCAACGATTTACTACTTTCTCTAGCCTAAAAGAAAGATATGGTACAGAGCTGAGGGCAGAAAGCACCATGCTGGAGAGAGCAAGAAGTGACTTTCCAGGGCTCAAACTTTTTTATGCAGAAGCGACCGCCCCAGCTGTGGACACATCAGGGTGGTGGCCAGGGCTGGCCGTTGGCTCTGTACCCGTCTGGTTCCCCAGAGTGTTCGCTTCCCAGCACCATACATTTAGAGCACGGGAGTGCCCCAGAGCTCTGATCTCACCGTTCCCCCACAGCAAGAAAGACTCTGGCCGTGTAGACGGAGCAAACGCAGAGCAAAGCATGTGGCGTGGGTCTGAGGAACCTACTCATCCTCCAAGCGGCCAAGACGCAAAGTCACGGGCAGTGCGAGACGTCGGGAGGCGTGGGACTGGTCACCCCTCCTCTGGGCTCTGTGACCCACATGACAATATCCACTTTGAGCTTTATCTGCTTTCGAGCGCAAACAAAAGCCAGGCGGATCTTTGCTAACGTGATGAGTTAGAGGAGGTGCATCTGTCATCAGAGAACCACAACCGCCAAGGATCGATTCCGAATCCCTTCCGATATCCCCTTTTCCCTTTGCTAACGACCACAGGGGAGAGTTGGGTGTGGCCCTTCCCCTGCCGGCGCCAACCTGTCGTCCACACTGGTCACTCTTTTCCTCCACGCTGGACCCGGGGGCTTTCAACATTCAGCGCACACGTTCTGTTCCGCCATCCCAGAGCACAATGCTTAAAACTCAGGGCAAGCACCAAATTGATTTTCCTTGCACACAATTGCCTTGCATAGTGGTGTCTGTGTAGGGCTGGGTGGTGTGTGTGTGTGTTTGTGTGTATGCGGTGTGTGTGTGTGCAGAGATGTGTGTGCCAGTGTGTGTGTGTGCATGTGTGTGAGCATCTGCTTTTTCCTTTCAGTGTGGCTTACCTGCGCCTAAGTAACACTCTGTAAAATGTAGTAGTTTGGGGGCTGGAGTGATAGTACAGTGGTTAGGGCGTTTGCTTTGCAGTGACCAACCTGGTTCCATCCCCGGCATCCCATAGGGTCCCTGAGCACCCCCCAGGAGTAATTCCTGAGTGCAGCGCCAGGGGAGCCCCTGAGCATCTCTGGGTGTGGCCCAAAAAGGCATCAGGTTGCATCCGACCAATGAGACTGCAGATGATGTGTCTGTATGCAAATGATGGGATGTGGGGAACCAATCGGACTGGGTATGCAAATAAGGGTTTATAGAGGACCAATCAGATTATATCCGACCCATGAGACTGCAGATGGGTCTGTATGCAAATGACAGGATGTGGGGAGCCAATCGGACTGGGTATGCAAATAAGGGTTTATAGAGGACCAATCAGATTGCATCCGACCCATGAGACTGCAGATGTGTCTGTATGCAAATGACGGGATGTGGGGAGCCAATCA
>JAJIBD010034832.1:0-33381 GCA_021461705.1 Cryptotis parvus
CCGCTGGGGTTTTAGGGTCTGGACTCCCCCGAGTGAGGGCTGGGACTGGAGTGACGGACCCCCACCCCCTTCCTTTCCAGTTGCTCCATCCTGGAGAACAGGAAACCATTTTGTTTAAAGATGGAATCTAGCTGGGCTTTTCTTCCATCCCTCATGGAAACCACCTGCTTTGCTTGGACCCAGTCCTTGTTTGGACGTGGCCATTAGCTGTGTGATCTGGCTCTCACATCCCGTCCCTGCAGTGTCCCCTCACAGTCACATGGGATCTGGGCTAGATGACAGACCCAATAGGGCACTTTAGCAGTGCACAGGCTCCACTTACCGTCTGTGGTCTTGGTCTGTGCCTCTGTTGCTTTGCCTGTAAAATGAGGCTAGTGCCTGTCTGTACCCTTGTCAGGAGCATGAACACCACTCGCATGGAGTATCCCTCAAACCTGGCCCTGCCGCCACTGAAGCATCACTGCGTCCTTTCAGCCTCTGGACAGCCTGTGGGAGGGGATTGATGCCCCCATCTGATAAGAGACTAAAACATTCACCCCAAAAATGACCTCCAGAGGGCACGGTCAACCTTTCCTTTTTTTTTTGCTTTTTTCTGGGGGTGGGGTCACACCTGTCTATGCTCAATGGTTACTCCTGGCTCTGTACTTAGGAATTATTCCTGGGGGTGCTCACTTCCCCATTCGGAGTGTGCATTTCCTTCCCAGCCTGCATTCACACCGCACAGAGAGTGCTGCCCATCCCTAGATGTACAGATGGACCTAGTGCTGTCCATCTAGGGTCCACACGGAAAGCCACATTGTATGCCCAGCGCACTGTCACACCGTGGCACACGGTCAGCCTCACATGCAGCGCATTTGCGTTCCTGGGCTGGCCCCAGAACGCCCACCACAGGCGCCTGCCAGTACTGCAAGGAGGAGGCTGTTACCTGCGTTCTGCCAGTGAGCCTGCGTGGCACCCTCCCCATTCTTTGCTTTGGGGGCTTTCCCCCGGCAGCTCAGCACCCAGGGAAACCAGGGAAATCACGCTTCAAACTTCTCCCCCTCCACGGGGCAGCAAGAGCAGTCACTCGGCTCCCCTTCATGCCACCCTCTGCCAGGGGGACCCTGGACAGAACCCAGAAACGCCCCTACTCTCTCTCACCCTCACCTGCACATCCACCACTTCCAGCTTCTCCTCACCACCTGCTTCCTGTCAGGCAGGAAAGCTCCAGAGGTGGGCAATTAAGTCACTTCAAACCATTTTTCACAGTGGATTTTTACTGAGTACCAGAAAAAGCAATATTTATGTCAGTGAGACATCTCTGAGAAGACTTAGCTGTTCTTTAAAAAAAAAAAGAAAGAAAGAAAAAACCCATGACTTCAGCGCCAACGAGAAATATAATCCAGCCTGAGTAATAAATTTTTAAAAAACATACACAGTAAAAGTTATCAGCCTGCAAAACAATGTTTTCTTGGCCTTCCCACACGTCTCGGTATTTTAACTAAGTCCCATCTGCTGATGTCAGGTTGAAGAGGCAGGTCTGTGCTCTCAGCTTTATTAAAACACTTTCTGGCTGGTAAACGGATCCCTCCACGCTGGCCTGCATAGTTCCGGGCCACTGGCCCATGGGCCTGTGCCAATTTGCATGACTGCTGACAGAAATGGGAACAGTTCATCAAAAACCTGTTTAGCTGTGCTTTAGAAGAAATATTTCCTCTTGCTCTTCTTACTAATCACTGGAGATGCCTGTGTTTGGAGTTGAAGCTGGGTCCCCTGCCATCCTGGACGCCACTGATCTGTCTCCACTCTGGCGTGAGCGGATGTTCTCAGTGGTTTCCATGTCAACAGATGACAGCGTCCTGTGTGGGAACACTGTATGGTGCAGCCCGGCTTTCACATCTCCGTCCTGTCACTGCCTTTCAGATGCTGCTTTGAAATCATTTCCGCTCTAGGCTTCTTGCGTTTCCACGTGGATGTGTCAGCCATTGAGGGAAAGGAAGCAGGGAGGCGTGTGGCCACCTAGAGCTTTGCTCTGTGGCATGATGTTCCCTCCAAGGGAACGCTTGAAATAGGAAATCTCTCTGCTCTTTACATCCGAGAGACATGCCCTGTGTGCGGAGCAGAGCCATGGGCAGAGACAGGTTCTGTCACCAGAGGCAGTCACGCTCCACATTCAGCCATTCTGAAGCTGCCCCAGGCCTCTGGGCTTTGGTAGCGCAGCCTGTTTAAATATAGCAGCTGCCTTGGCACTGAGCGGCAGTCCTGGAGTAATTACCAAGGAAGCGAAACACCCTCAACTTCAGTTTCATCTGCTCTGTCCAAGGCAGGATGAAAAGGAAATGGACTTGGATCAACCCCGCTCAGACATCATGATTTGGTCGAGGATGTAACTGATGGCGGAGCTGGTTAGCCTGACGAGCGTCTCAGCAGACACAAAGCATCTCAGGGAATGAACCCAGTGGCCCACCTGCCTGATTTCTTTTCCCCTTAGATCAAGCACCGCAGCCAACGTCCTTCGGGAAACGTGGCTCATCTATAAACACACAAAGCTGCTAAAGAAGATCGACCATGCCAAAGTCCGGAAGCATCAGAGGAAGTTCCTCCAAGCTATTCACCAGTGAGTACGTGCTCGCTCAGCTCCCGGGCACCCAGCTGCGGTGGGCACCTCACCCCACCCAAGGCCTCTTGGGTCTTCTTATGAAAAGGAGATTTTTTCTCTTCTGCTCCATTTTGTAAGCATTTGGGGTGTAACTGGGAATGGAGCTGAGTGGTGGAGGGCACAGGCGAGGCTGTGTCAGGGCCCAGATTATTCCAGCCCCACTGCGGCAAACAATAAGCACATGCTTTAGGGGCAGGAACTGGGCCTGGTAGCTGTTTCTTCAGTCTCTCCTGCCGCTCCAGCCAGGCGGACTGCCAGGGAGGGAGCGCTAAGCCAGAGGCCTCTACCCCACACAACACAAGCACATTCTCACACTCAGGCACACACAACACATGCTGCAGACACACGCATCCCACACATGTTTGTACATGCATGCACACACAACACACAGTCAGACATATACACACAACAAGCGCCGACATGCACATGTGTGTTTGCAACACACATGCATGAACAGCATATAGAGACACCACACCCATAAAGTCAGATGCACACGTCCATATACATACATACCACACAAGTACACACATGCCCATGGCAGACACACACACACTCACACACTCACACACGCTCTTGTTACAACTTGAAAGAAAATATACTGTGCGTTTTATATAAGATATATTATAAAAGGACAGTGTACAAGGAGGGACAGCAGGGTTCTGGCCTGGAGGCTTGGGCCAGGGGGGCATTCCCTGAAAGGTCCAGGGGAGGGCACTGAGGTGGCCGCGCAGGCCAGACAGAGCTGTGAGAGCAAGGACCTGAGAGGAGATGGACACAGAGGGAGCAGAAGTGCACGTGTGGAGACCAGAGCTGACTGTCGGGGCCTGTGGGTGCTCGTGCTGCGGGCCCCGTGCTGTTGCCAGACACACTCAGGAACATGGGAGCCTCACCTTAACACACACTCGAAGGGTGTGGCTGTGTACACTCTTTCCACAGACTGAGGAGCGTCAAGATGGAGCAGAGGAAGCTGAGTGACCAGGCTAACACCCTTGTGGACCTTTCCAAGGTGAGTAGCCATCCCTGGAGGTGCCCTGGCCAGGCCCCTGCCTCCTTGAGTGCTGTCTTGCATGAGCTGGCCGGCCTCTGCATGACCAGAAGGATCCAGCTCCAGTCCTGACCATTCACAGTCTACCTATGAGTCTGTTGTCTGCTTCAGTTTGGGGACCACACAAAGCCCAGTGGTGCACAGGCATCACTCCTGGAAGGGCTTGGGGGACCATCAGTGGGGCTGGGATTGATCCCAGGGTGGCTGCTTGCAAGGCAAGTGCCTTCAGTTCTGTACGATTGCTGTTGTCAATGAAACCCTGGCATTCCTTTCCCCCTTTTGATCATTTTTTCCTTCTTTTAACAACTATTTTACTGTTGGTAAAAACAGCTCAGCTGAGTGCCTTTGCCATGCGGCTCACAGTGCAGTGGTAGCCAGTCTGTGCGTTGCTGTGCGCCCTCACCTCCCTCCATTCCACAGCTCTTTCCTTCTTCTAACAGAGCTGGGTCCCAGTAAGCAAACTGCCCCATCTGCTCCCGACCTCCTCTAACCAGCATCTTACTTCCTGTCTCTGAACTGCTGTGGTCTGGTACCTCCCACAAGGAAAAACACCGAATATTCATCTTCTTGTGGAGGGCAGGCATGGGACTATGCTCAGTGGTGCTCAGTGACCAGTCCTGACTCTATGCTCAGGAGTGACCCCCTGATGTGGCTTGAGGATCATATACGGGGGCCAGGGGATTGATTTGGGGACAACCAAAGTGGCCACATACAAGTATTGCCTCAGCCCGTTCTAGCTCTTTGGCCCTTGGAGGATTTGTTTTGTTGCACTGGTACTGATGCCTTAGAGTGACAGCTGTGGCTTGTCCTTTCTTGGGATCAATGGGCTGACCTGTTACACCTCTTGGGTGATTTCAGAGCAGATCATTAAGAACTCCCCAGGGATGAGCTCCAGTAGATGGGGTGAATCCCACCATTGTGAGGATGATGTTGGTGATGTCAAGGAGATGATGGTGAGGAGATGATAGTGAGTAGATGATGGTGATGGCGAGGAGATGATGGTGATGGTTAGGAGATGATAGTGAGTAGATGATGGTGATGGTGAGGAGATGATGGTGATGGTGAGGAGATGATGTGATGGTGGAGTTGATGGTGATGTTGAGGATGATGATGGTGATGGCGAGGAGATGATGGTGATGGTTAGGAGATGATGTTGAGGATGATGATGGTGATGGTGAGGAGATGATGTGATGGTTGGGATGATGATGGCGAGAATGGACGATGGTGATGGCGAGGAGACAATGATGATCGTGAGGATGATGATGGTGAGACGATGGAGCTATCTCCATTCCCTGCAAGAGGATCCTGTCAAGATTAGGGATTCTTTCCTGGGTCAGGGAGATAGCACAGCAGGTAGGGCACTTTACCTTGTACACAGCCGAACTGAGTTTGGTCCCCGGCATCCCATGTAGGTCCCTGAGTCCTCCAGGAATGATTCCTGAGTGGAAAGCCAGGGGTGACCCCTGAGTACCACCAGGTGTGACTCCCCCCACACCGCCAAAAAAAAAGGATTTTTTCTGAACTTGCATCCTCTAATCCTTACAGCCCAGCCTTACTGATCTCAAGTATCAGTGAACAGGTAGTCTGTGGAAACATGAAGCTGTCAAAAGGGAGACTTCCCCTGGAGCTGCACGGGGCTGTGGGGCGGGGCCGGAGGCCTCCTATCATGCTGTCATTCTGTGAGGCTTTTCAGCACTGGCTTGCCAAAAGCACCTGAAGAAACTCTCTCCCTTTGCAAATCCCCGAGGTGAAGGAGCGAGGCCGTGCTGCCTGCAGAGCAGAGTGTGGGCGCCTAAAGCAAGCCCCCCACCACACCCCCTAATCTGCTATTGCCTCCTGATAGAAATTGTCGATCAAGTGTACAGCCCAGGGGCCAGGCTGGCAGAACATTCCCACAGATGTCAATTACCGTAATGGAACATTTGGGTAGGCAAGAGTCGCTCCCTGGGGCAAATTAAGCCCCCTTTGAAAGCAGGGTGTAATGGGGTGTGTGTGAGGTGGGACCACGTGTGGGCTCAGTGTTCAATGCAGGGATCACCCTGAAAGGGGCTGGCTGCAGGGCCTTCACCCTGGGGATGCCTTAGTCCATCTAGGCAGAAGCCTCCGCCTGGCTGGCTTTGAGAGAGGCATTGAATGGGGGGCTCCTGGGATCTGTGGGGGTGCAGGGGTGTGAGGGGGGCAGCAGAGAGCAGGGAGGCCACTCCCTGGGTGAGCTGGCACAGGCTCTTGGAGTCAGGATCAGAGGCCCAGGAAGTCTCGCTGCAGCTGAAGCTCTAAGCAGGCCCCTGGTGAGCTGCCGGAAGAAGCCAGCTAGAATCAGACACCCACGGCGAGTTTCCTCCCCAGTTCAGCTCCTGTTTCCAGCTCTCTCCTCTCTCCTGCCTCCTCTGACAGCTATAGACAGCAGAGACATTTCCTGACTCTATGGACCCCGGGGCCAGGCCCTGTTCTGGTTCTAAACACAGGCGAAGGCTGGCTGGGCCTCCTGTTGGGCTTCAGGTCAGTCTTCAAAGACATTTGGTTGTTTGGTTGACCCGTTCAGAGTCGTGTGCTCACCCTTGGACCAGTCAGCTGTGGCGGCCCATTTTGGGAGAACCAGGAATGGCCCTGCAGATGCCCGAGAGAGGGCACCCCTTAAGTCAAGAAAGGGATTGCACACCCCAAGCTGAGATGCTGGCAGTGTTCCCCCTGCCTTTGCAGTGTTGGATTTGTAGGTTTTCTCCCAACTGCTCCCATGTGGGCCTTTCTATGGAGATTAGAGTCCGTTGCTATGGTGTTGTCAAGGGGGAGAGCCTGCAGCGCTTGGTGACCACCTTCAGGTCCTTTCACAGCCCTTTGTTCCTGCTGGAGCTTCTCTCCAGTGAAAGGGGTGGGGTGGGGGCAGGTGCTGCTTCTCTGAGCAGTGCTGGAGCCAGTTAGAGCCTTATCAGGCTTCCTGTGTCCACAGCGTGGGTCCTGCCGTCTTGCTTTTTGCTATGTTAGGGCAAGGGACAGAGTCGCTTCTTTGACTCATATCTTAGTTTTACAACTTCCCAGGAGCTCGTTGCCAGCTCCACCCCTACCGCCTCCATCTGTTGGCCTGAGTCACACTCGTATGCGTGGCCCCTGGACTAGCATCTGCTCCATGTGAACGTGTCCATCAGTGTTCCAGCTGTGTCCATCACAGACATGGGTCCAGCATCGCCTGCACACCTGATGCTGGGTCAGCTCTTGGAAGCCACCCTTGAACCTGCAGGGACTCGCCTCCGGTGGAGAGATGAGAGACAGTGAGTGGGAGGGGCAGCCTCTTCCGTGGAACCCCAGGAGGAGCCCAGGGGCTCAGTGGTGGAGGTCGCAAGCAGGGCTCAGGGAAGCTTGGCGAGAAGTTGGAGAGGCTGAGGTGTTGGTCCAGGGCTGTTGGTGGGGAGCAGGAGTCATGATGTGGGGGGACGTGGCCAGCTGGAAGGCATCACTGAGCACAGGAGGTCAGGTGGAGACTGGGGAACTGTCAGGGGAGGGAGGGAGCAGAACAAGGCAGAGGGAAAGTCTTAGCTGAGAGATGAACCTTGGCCTCCGACAAGCCTCAGGCACTTGCAGGTGGACTGACCCTTGTGGAGGGAGTGACCCTGTCTCTGGGGCAGCTGGGCAGGACAGAGCTGAGTACGCCTGTGCCTTAGGCTGGCTCCAGGCCTGGAGGGTCAGCTGTGTGGACCCCTCAGGCTGCAGTGCTGAAGGTGGGCAGGGAGTGGAACTACTTTGGAAGGAACCTCGTGTGGTTCTTGCTGTCTGCATGGGTGATGCCAGGGATGGCACCCATTGTTCTCATGATGCCAGGAGGGGGCCCAGGGTCTCCCTCGGAACTAACCTGTGCTCCTGAGTCCCATCCTGGCCTCTGCGTAGTCACTTTTGACCTTGTCTTTTCAGAGAGGTTAAGGGCAGGAGGGTACCTCAGCTATGACCTTGGGTCATGCACACAGAGACCCACCCATTCTTGGATCACTGGAGCCAGACACAGAGGGAGCCACTGCCGGGCACAGTAGGGGTCTGGGGACAGTTCAGAGATTCACCCCAGTTAAGATGAACGTGCTGGACCCAGAGAGAGAGCACCGGGAAAGGCACTGGCCTTGCATGTGACCAGCCCAAGTTCAATCCCTGGCATTCTGTAGGGTGTCCTGAGCCCACTAGGAGTGATCACTGAGCACAGACCTAGGAGCAAGCCTTGAGTACCGCCAGGTGTGGCTCCAAACAGAAAAGTGTTTCTTTCCCATCATTGGCACTTTCTAGACTATATTCACAGTCGACACACATCCCTTCCAGAAGATGTTTACAAAGCTACTGTCCACCGAAGCCCACTTAAGAGGGCCGATTCTTGAACTTTTCCTCCTGCACCTCCGGGGGGCGCCAGCCATAGCCAGTGCAGAGGAAGGTCCCTTAGTCTCCCAGAGCTGCCATGTTCTGCCCTCTTATGGCAGAGCCCCCCCATGATGACCTGTGGTCTCCCTGTCCTGTCCATCTGTCTGTCTGCCCCTCCATCCCACTGTCGCCCCATCTGTCTGCCTGCACAGATGCAGAATGTCATGTATGACCTGATCACGGAACTCAACGACCGGAGGCGGGGATCTGGAGAAGCAGATCGGCAGCCTGGAGTCCAAGCTGGAGCACCTCACCGCGAGCTTCAACTCCCTGCCCCTGCTCATTGCCGACACGCTGCGCCAGCAGCAGCAGCAGCTCCTGTCTGCCCTCCTGGAGGCCCGGGGCGTCAGCGTGGCAGTGGGCACCCCACACACCCCACTCTCTGACAGCCCCATCGGGGTCAGCTCCACCTCCTTTCCGACCCCCTACACAAGCTCCAGCAGTTGCTAAATAAAACTCCCCACTGCAGACGCGTTACCCATAGGTCTTAAGATGCAAATCAGCTCTTCCCCTGGTGGCGCTGCCATGGAGGAACCTCCCGACCAGGGGGAGGAAGGAAGAGAGACCCCGCTGGTGGACGGAAGAGTTCGCTCAGCCTGCTTGGTTCGCCACGCCTTGAAACCCGAAATCTAATCTCTGTTTAGGTGCCTCTACTTGGGAGTGGGAAGAAGAGATGATGCGGAGCGTCGGCCCTCGGGGGCCCTGCTGCACTGCCGGTGGAGAACAGAAACCCATGCTCAATCTCAGGTCTTCACGGGGGTGGGGTCAGGCGCACCCAAGTCACCCAGAGTGAAGCTGGCCCGGAAGGGAAGAGGGTCATGTCTGGCATGGAGAGGGTCCCCCTCACTGGGTTCGGGGCACCTCTCCTTCCCTGTGCCACAGGAGAGCTGCCCACACCTCACCCACACAGGACGCTCCTCACAGCTTAGCCAGTCGTGAATCTCAGTTCAGTCTAGGGAAAAAAAATGATAAAGCCAGATTTTTCATCCAGGACTAATCCCCATATAAACCTGTGGATTTGCAGATATGGATTTGCACGCGCACGCACGCACGCACACACACACACACACACACACACACACACACACAGAGGGACTCTTGCGTGTGCTGAGTTGTTTCAAATCCAGACGTAGCTGCATCCAGCCCCGGTGCATTGCTCTCTGAGCTTCACTGCAGACCCCGTCCAGGTTGCTCGCCTGGACTGGCCATGTGCTGGGTTTGAGAGGGACAGCAAAGGCAACAGTGTGGGCATTCTAGAGGGGTCAGCAGCTTTCCCAAGCTAGCAGTCTGCCATTTCTTTCTGCTGCCCAAATGAACGTGGTTCTGACAGCGGCCAGGCATGTAGATGTCTGTGAGGGAGGAGGAGTTGTGCGGGGGGAGTGTCCCCAGCATTTCCTGAGAGATGGGGTGCTGGGTCCGCTCAGCTCTTTATCCAGACGCAGCGTTCCCATCCCAGATGCAGGAGAGCCAAGAGGCCTGTGTCCCCGTGGCGACTAAGTGGGGAAGAGAAGCCATGGTGAGTGGCCCGTTGTACCTTTACCTGTTCCGAGACCACCTCAACATGCAAGATTCTTGTGCAGAGAGGGGGCCCATGTAGGGAAGCGAGGAGGGGGGCAGTATGGCCTGGCTTCATCTGTAGCCTGCAGTTCCCAGGCTGTGTTAATCTTGGTGCACAAAATCTTCTGTTCTATCGCAAACTCCAAGAGACTTTAGAAACATCCAGCTCCAACATGGGCATGGTCGTGGCAGTGGTCATCGCTCCACAGCCCCTGTGCAGAGCAGGGTCCTGCTCCTCCAGCTGTTCCTCCTGAGGTCTGTGGCCCCATCCCTCTGGCAGCAGAGAGCTGGGATTGGGGGACAGTATCTGCTGGGGGGTGGAACAAAGGGTCCATTTGCATGATTGTCCTGTTGGGGTTTACTTGTAACAGGCCATTGTTAGGTGGCCCAGTTAGCATCTTGTGGTGAAGATTCCCCTCTCAAAGCTCTGGGCCCTTCAAAGGACAAGGGAACTCTAAGAGAACCCAGGGCAGCCGGCCAGGCCGCGGGGCCACCCTCCCTCCAGAAGTTCTGGTCCTCGGCTAAACGTGCTCTATGGCCACAACAACCGGTGTTGATCGTCTGAGGGTCTCGTTTTCCTCTTGAACACGCCATCAGATGTTTTGTTTTGCTGTTTCCTGTCCCACAGATGCCACCTTTGCTGTCGGCTCAATATTTTTCTCTATTTTTTTAACTTTCAATTCTCTGAAAAATTCCTCGCCTTTTTTTTTAACTAGCCCCAATCCTATCTCCAGAAACTATCCAGCCAGACTTTTGAGCAGGTGTTTAAGTAGATGAAATAATCTGGCAGCTTCCTCGAGACCCGGTGCCATTGCCCATGTGAAGACCCCCGCCAGGTGTCCCATGAAGAGCCCTGAGTGTGCCAATCTCAGCTAGTTAACCCCAGCCCTCTACTGTGCATCCCGTCATCCCCCCCCTTCTGCCAGACCCCATGATGTATGTGCACATGTGGGCATTTAGTCTTAACTTCAAATAGGTGACACAAACACCCCACTGCCATGCCTCGTGCACAGAAGTGTACACAGACTGCCAGTGAGCCACGCTGGACTGTGGCTACTCCTCTTCCACCCACCACTAATGTGTCCCCTTAGGGAAACCCTGGACCAAGCTAGTGACTCTAGTCAAGGGAGGTGCTTGGAGGCATTTTCAGCTGCAGTAGCCCCGACATCTTAGAAACACATGGATATTTGTAGCATGGCTTTCATTAGTTATCGCTGGTTAGAAACATTGCTCTTCAGAAAACCAGTGATTGAATATGTATGTTACTCCTCAAAGGAGTGAACAGGAGGCTGCTTCTCTGTAGTAGCACCAGAAGTAGTAGTACTTCCAGTATTGGTGGGGTGCTAATGCTGGAAGTGGTAGTACTTTTAGTATTGGTGCGGTGCTAGTGTTGGAAGTAGTAGTACTTCTAGTATTAGCGAGGAACTAGTGCTAGAAGTAGCAATGCTTCTAGTATTAATGTAGTACTAGAGCTAGGAGGGAGCACTCCTAGTACTGCTGTAGTACTGGTACTAGAAGCAGTAGTATTCCTAGTATTGTTGTGGTGCTAGTGCTTCCTTCTACTAGCACTGTGGCTTTAGGTGGCAAGTTACCCATTCTCCTGTGAGTATGGTCAACCCTGGATGACTTAGGTGTTCTTTCTACAGCCCATCTTTTGGCTAATTCTACTGTACCTCAGCCTCACAGTCAGATGGGAAGGGGAAGGTGGATCTTGAGGCCATGCCTTCATGTTCCTTGTTTTCAAGTTTGGTGGTGGTGGAGGAGGTTGAACAGTCTACCCCAGAATTGGCTGTATCTAATCACTGTTACTTAGGGGAAACCTCACCCAGTTCTACCAACACCTGGAAGTCTGAACCAGTAAAACCCAGAAGCCCCAATAACCTAATAATCCAGTGACAGGTGAAAGTACTCAAATAATCCCCGAATCTCTAGACACTTGAATTCGAGTAAAAAGCCCGCTCCCTCATCGCTTAAGCCATATTCTAGCTCCGTGTACTGTAAAGTCGGGATGTACTGTGATAGGTTTAGGACCACTAGGCTCAGTGGACTTTCAGGACAAGTTTCAGTGAATAAGTGATCTCAGATAAGGGCCTTGGTCCTCCTTAGATTGAAGTCCAAATACAAGTTTCACCACTTCCGCGTGTTCGTCATCGGTTTTCAGAGTCTCTAGGAACTGTTCTTCCACCCTCATAGTATGTGACTTCATGACATCTTATCTCTATAAGTGCTTAATATGATCCAAAAGAACCAGAGGGGCAAGGCCTGAGTCCCCCCTGGCCTCAGCAGGTGGCTGTGGTGCAAGCACAGACTCGTAGATGAGCAGGTGCCCAAATGCCCAGATGCAGAGCGCTAAGCAGAGTGTCAGCTCTCGTCACTGACAAAAGAACCAGAAGGGCCATCATTGAGGGAATCATGCCTTTAATATATGTGAGGATTTTCCCTTTTGGTTTCCACGGAAAAGAAGAACACTAGAACCAGAAAGAATAAAACTCTAATGCTGGATCCACATCTTTGGCCAATTAACTTCATACCTCAGTTTCTCTGTATTTAAAATGAAAACAAAAGTTGATGCCAACTGCAAAGTATTGAGAATAGATTTAGAAAGTGAAGATTTAGGAAGACTGTGACCCCAGCGGCCTAGGTGGACTCTCGGGTTCACTGGGGTGTGGCAACTAAATGCATTTAATTTTTTTAAAATTTCACTATTACCTATTGGTTAGGCGGGGAGATGGTAAGAGGAGATGTGGGCTTCAGGGCCTGCTGCTGCAGACCCCAACTGAAGTCAGAACTTCATCTCAGACAGAGCCATGCCACCACCAACGTGTTGTGAGGCCAACACACTACCACTGGTCACTACCCTTGCTCACTGCTTATTTTGACTCTCCAAAGAGCCCCCTAGTCATTCTGCTTCCCTGGGGTTTGCTTAGAAGCCCCTGGCAGATCCATAGGTCAGTACCTCACAGCGCTCGTTTTCAGCACCTTGGACAGCTGCCTGGGCCCCTTGGACAAGGCAGATCGCTCCCTTCCACCTCCTGCAGTATGGTGCGCTCCTCCCAGCCTCAGGCTCCCACTTCCTGCTGCCACCAAAATGAGGGTTCTGGGGTGGGATCGGTGAGACCACCGAGAAGAGTATGACAGGGACAGAAAGGGTGTGTGACTCTGGTGGAAGCATAAAGGGCAGGCTGGTACCAGCCACAGGAATGGAAGTAACACTCAGCTCCCGTGAGACAGGTAATAGGTAGAGTTTTACTGTGAGAGTCTGGAGTTTATGGAAATACTCGGTTCAATGGTATAGAAATACAGACAGAGAAGAAAATAACTGTGATTTCCCCCTCCCTTTACACCATTACTGGAAATGCCCCAAATATAAACTGGAGTTTTCCCTCTCTGAACAAAATCATTGTCAAATCATCAACGTGTGACCTCCCAATCCAGGTGCCGGCGCACCCTGCAACTCCTTGGCTTCCGTGCTAGAGAAAGTCCTTAAGGAAGCTGGAGTGAGTGTTGGAAGACACACAAGAGACCTCGGGGCCCACCGAGCTGATGGAGGAAAAGCACAAAACGCCACACCCACCTGTAGTTAGGATCCCAAAGAGATGCTGAATTATAATAGCCAAAAAAAAATCAATTAACGGACTGGTGACAAGTCAGGGGCGGGGTTTGATGGGAGCCACGTCGCCCAGGGGGTCCGGGACCAAGGACAATCACTGCCCGGCTGTCTCGCTTTCAAATCTCCACCAGGACCCATCCAGCATCATCAGACACACAGCGACTCCGTCAGGGTCCTAGACCCTCCATCCTGCATCAAGGAGCAGCCACTCCAGAGAGCGACAGGATACTCATGGAGGAAACGAGCTCACAGCAGACTCCGAAAGCAAAGTATTCATATTCCGAATCAGAGCGCGCTTCACTCACGAATTTGCATCTTGCCTCTGTACTGCTTGCTATTTTTTAATGATAGGAGAAAGCATATCAGTTTATTTTAAATATGAAATATATTGCTATATTATAAAATATATTGTAACTTTCAATTAACATTTTGTAATCCAACTAGTCTTTTGCAGGCCCTGTGTCTGCCTGCTCTCCCGAGGCTGTTTCTGGGTACATGTCACTGTTAGTGATAGATTGCCTGATTTCCAGACCAGGGGGTCCCTCAGCTTAGAGTTGCCATATTCCAATAATCCAAAACCCACCCATGAGAGGCAACAGAACAAGATTCCAAGCTTAGGAGAATAATTCTGTCCTAAATTTTATTAAGCCATTTCAGGAGAGATTTGCAAAGCCATCCCTCCTTGGGTAACTGTTAAGACCTGGTTCTATAAATGCCTAGACTCACATATGCAAAGGCCCTGCTATCTAAATTATTTTTTTTCTGTCTCAAATTTAGCCAACCACTGCTCCCTTTCGGCAGGGTCAGAATAGGACTTCAGCAAAAGTCTCTGGTAGGAATTGAATTGTTTCAGTACTTCTCTGCTACTAAATAGTCTTGTTCTCTCATGACTTAAAGTTTCCAAATGAGGGTAGAGCATTTCATTTGCCTTGCACATGGTCAACCCAGATTCGATCCTGGCATCTCATTTGGTCCCCTGAGCACGACTTGGAGTAATTCCTGAGTACAGAGCCAGGAGTTAGCCCTGAGCATTGCCAGGTGTAACCCAAAAGGCAGAGAGAGATAGAGAGAGATTCTCTGAGGGAATGATAGTACAATGGGTAGGACATTTGCCTTGCTCATGGCCAACCTGGGCATGATTCTGGCATCCCATACAGTCCCCTTAGCATTGCCAGGAGTAATTCCTGAGTGCAGAATCAAGTAACACTTGAGCATTGCCAGGTGTGACCCAAAAGCCAATAAATAAATAAATAAACCCATATTTTACAAAAAGAGTTCCTCTGAGGACAGAGTAAGACAGGATTGGGATCCAGCTACCAAGAGGAGTTCAATGCACATTTGCAGCCAGTGACATCCTGGTGGGAACGAGGAGTCCATGTGTTTGTCATAACGTGGAGCTCAGCTCCTAAGGAGTGATGGAGACTGGACAAGGCCAGCAATCCACCCCAGAGCTGGGCGGCTTTTCTGCTGGCTTAGCTAGGAGGTAGTTTCCATTGAGCTGTTTTCTCCCATTGGAAAATATGGGAAATTCCTCTACTCAACTTCATGCTCCATCTTCCTACTCTGGCAGAGTGGTGTAGAGCGATGCAGAATGTCTGTCTTGTCTCCTTTGAGTGACAGAGCCCTAGGTTAAAGTTCAGTTACAGGACAGGGACTTCCCTAGAACCCAGGGCCTCCTCCCAGTGAGATCCCTCATGATTATCATTTGGGGTGTGATAATGTCCCAGCAGAGAGCACTAGGGTTGATGTGTGTGAGCGGGTCTCTCTCTTCCCTCCACCAAAGACTGATCATGCCAAGGAAAGGGTTTCCTCCTGGGGAAAAGGCCAGAGTCTTCACAAATGAACAACTTATCTGTGCTTAAGAGTAGATAAGGTGTTTGCTACAGTGATACCAATTATTTGTATCCCCTGCAAAAGGAAATCTCTAAATGCCCTGTTTCAATGTACCCGTGTAGCCGAGACCCCACAAGCATACACATTTTGTTGGGGTGGAGCTAACTGTTCTTAATCTCTGCATTGCTCCTCAGCTGTCTGTCTTAGGCTGAACTGCCTAGAAACTATCAGAACTCCAAGAGGCCTGTTTTTTTTTCTGCATATTATTCACAGGGAGTCATGGAAATCAGTTTACTCTCAATTTTATTATTGGTGAAGGATTCCGGTGGGAATTGGTTTGTTTCAATACTTCTCTGCTACTAAACAGACATGTTTCTTTGGATTTTTCCTTTTAGCACTCATGAAAATCTTCACACTTTCACATTTCTAGAAAGTGAATATATTTTTGATTCCCTCCACCCCCCCAAGTTTGTGTTCCATCTAGAGCAAAGACACTAGTACAAGCCTGATTGGGGCAAGGCTGGTGCATCAGCAGCTCAGCAGTTTGGCTCTGGTCCAGCCTTTGCCCCTCGTGTGGACCAGCAGCACTAGCACCACCTGTTACCTTGGTGGAAATGCAGGGCCTTGGGCTCCCGACAGCCCCACTCATCAGAGTCAGCATCAGAACCAGATTCCCAGGTGATCCTTATACACAATAAATGTTGAGCTGCAAACAGTGGTGGAAACCAACATCAATAACTGGAAAATTAAGCCTTTTCTTCTTTGATCCTCATTTACATAATCACTTGATGAACAAACGGTCTTGTATGTGTCTGACAATGAGACCCTCTGACTTGAGTGATGGACTTCAGGAATCACCCCTGGCAGTGTTCAGGGGGAGATATGGGTGTCAGGGATTGAACCCAGCTTGACCATGTGCAAGACAAGCGCCTACCCACTGTGCTAACTGCTCCAACCCCAACAGGTATAAAACACCTCAGAGGTATAAGGAGGCAGGCTTTTTCCAACCTACCTAAAAGTGGACGCTTCATCATCGCCTGGGGCAGCCTCCGAGAGTTCCTTTCTGGGCTTTTCATTTCCCCTGTCCTGGAAGGGGGTCCTCCAATGACCAAATGCTCCCACAGGACCCCCCATGGGTGCACCTGGGTTTCTGCTCAGCCCGCAGCAGAAATTCCATCCTGCAAACATTCAGGCTCTCGGAACTCTCCTCCCACAAAGGAAACTGGCCCTCGAGGCGGGTGTGACCACCTCAGCCCCTCCCAAATCTCGTTTGAACCCCGATCCTCCTGGTCATTCCACCAACTAGACACACTCCAGGGTGAGCTAGGAAAGAGGCGAATTCTGATACTGGCGCCATAAATCGATCTGTACCCAGAAACAGTTATGTTCTAAATTAATGGCTTTAACCTGTTCATTGTATAAAGTGCCTTGGACTTCAATCTAAAGAGGTCAGTATAAATATATGTGTGTGACGTATGTAGGCAAATATTGATGTATTTATACATACCTAGGCGCACACACATGTACCTGCACATCAGATAGAATATAGACATACATGTATTCGCGCTTCCTGAACATATCAGATTGCTACCTGCAGCTCCATTTCTTTTGTCTGATCCTATGTTTGTTTAGTGAGAACTTTACATAGAGAGGTTCTATTCAGGACATCGATGTATTTTTTGTTTGTTTGTTTTTACTTTTTATTAAAAGGTAAAGGATATTAAAAAAAAAGGTGTCAAGTGCCTGAAGGTTTTGTATGGGGCTGTGGTAAATGTTCTGAGATCATGAAAAAGGGAATGATTTGCACCTTGGGAAAGGCTCTTTGCTCCCAAGCGTTTTCCCTCTGCAAGTGCATGATCACCATTGTCTAGGGGGAAATTTTAGGGCCTAGAGCCATGGTACAGTGGGGAGGACATTTGCTTTGCACCTGACCAACCAACCTGGATTCAATCTACGGCATCCCCTTATGGTCCCCTGACACCACCAGGAGTAACCCCTGAGCCCATGTGACCCAAAAAGAGAAAAATATTTTTAAGAAAGAGAAGGACAAAGAGAAGGGAGAGAGGGGGCCGGAGCAATAGTATAGAGGAGAGGGCATTTGCCTTGCACGGCCAACCCAAGTTCGATCGCCGGCATCCCATATGGTCCCCCAAGCACCACCAGGAGTGGATCCTGAGTTCGAGCCAAGATTAACCCTTGAACATTGCTGGGTGTGACCCAAAAAAGTGAGAGAGAGAGAGAGAGAGAGAGAGAGAGAGAGAGAGAGAAAGGAGGGAGAAGGAGGAAAGAAAGAAGGAAAAAAAAGTAATGCAACTTGGTTTCTTATAGAAATAATGCCTAGATTTGGGGCTAGGAGACCTAAAAGATTAGTTTTAGAGAAATGTCTGGACGTATTCCGCTGCTATTCTTGTCTTTGTGTGCCCTCCCGAAAGTCCGTTAAAGGGCTCAGAGAAGTAATACTGGGCTAAGGTACTTGTTTGCTTATAGCCTGCCCCAGTTTCAGTGCCATCTCCTGGCATGGCATGGTAGCCCGGGCACTGCAGGGAGCAATCTCTGAGCACAGAGCCAGGAGAAGCCTCTGAACACCAGGTGTGGCCCACCCACTCCCAGTTGTTTAAGGATGGAGACACCAACTCAGTGACCTCTAGATAATAATATCGGGGCCGGAGCGATAGCCCAGCGGGTAGGGGCGTTTGTCTTGCCGCTGCCAGCCCATGCCAGCCAGGTTCAATCCCGGCATCCCATATTGTCCCCTGAGCACCACCAGGAGTAATTCCTGAGTGCAGAGCCAGGAGAAACCCCTGAGCATTGCCAGGTGTGACCCAAAAAAAGCAAAAAAAAAAAAAAAAAAAAACTTTGTTAGTATAAATACCATTCATCTAGTGAGCCTAAACTATTGGTGGGTTCGTGTCATCCTGTGGACATCTGACAAATATTACCCCACTATTGCCATGGGAAGCCAGAGCTAGAGAAGACCAAGCAGTAAATGACTTGGTGACACCAGGAGTTAATGTAAAAATACAACGTAGGCTTTTCGCACATTTGGGGTGTTACAGAACTTCGGTGACTCACACCCTACCTTTTGGCTGAGGGGGCTGCAGAGGGGTCCAGCCACACGTGTGTGGGGGTTGTTGGCCGGTTTGCAGGTTTGGGGACTAGGCAGAGGGTGGGAACATGCCATAGAAGGTGGGCTGAGTTTTGACCCACCCCTTCTCTTAAACACTGGACAGAAAGGACAGAGAAGGTTCTGGAAAATGCTGACATCATGCAATGGCACCAAATAAAAAAGAAGGAAACTGATTCAAACCCCAAACCAAAAATACAAGTGACTAACTTCCTTCCATTTTATCTCCTCCCATCTGTCGATGGCTGTGAAACAGGAATTGGGGGTGGGGGGCGGGGGGAAGGCACCCAGCAGTGCTTGGTGGGCCACGTTGTCCCAGGAACTGCACCTGGGGCTCCTGAACACAGCATATGCTCCAGAGTGTGGAGCCTTCTCCCCAGAAACCTAAAACAAGAACTGGTTGGTTTGGGTTTATTCCCAGCCACACCTGCTGGTGCCGGAAATAACTCCTGGCTCTGCGCTCAAGGATCATTCCTAATAGGGCTCAGAGGAACTTAGCCAGGATCAAACCAGGGCTGGCCATGTGTAAGGCAGGCCTTCCAGATATACCCATCTTTCTGGCCCCAAACAGGAAATTTTTTTTGAGTCACAACTGGCAGTGCTCAGGGGGTTACTCCTGGCTTTGCACTCCAGGAATTACTCCCTGGCAGTGCTCGGGAACCATATCGGATGCTGGGGATCAAACCCAGGTCAGCCGCGTGCAAGGCAAACGCTCTACCCGCTATACTATCACTCCAGCTTCCCAAACAGGAAATTTAAGAAAGTAAAATCCTAGATTAAAGAGCCACTAGAAATTATCTCCCGTCTCAAAGCCAGGCCAGGAGGCCTTGGGCATACAGCAGCACTCACCAGGGAGCTTGGCCCTGCCACTGTAACCCAGCCTAGACTCCAGCCCTGAGGGACACCAGGGCCAGTGACAAGCGCAGGCTATCCGATAGCGGGAGGGAGAGACGGCAGCCCGGGCAGTGGCAAAGCAGCAGCTCTGTTCAAATAAAGCACCAGCGCTACCACACTGCAGAAGCTCCGGTTAGTGCAAACTTCCCTTCACCCTCCATCCCCTCCCCAGCTTTTTGACAATGCCCAAACCTGGCGCCAGCCCTGCTGATTGACAAGTCACAGCGTGAGGCATGGCCTGGGCCCGTCCTGCAGCTCACCCTGTCTAGGTGGTCCCAGGGGGCTCCCACCTGGGGCTTCCCAGCCAGAACCGTCTTCGACCCAGGCCAGCCTGACAGGCTCCCTAGTCTCTGCAGGCTATCTTCTGCGGGATGCACAGTCCGTTGCAGCTGGCCTTGCCCAGGGCCTGCGGAGCCTGTGCTAATTGCATTCAGTCTCCGCCAGTCCTGGCAACCAATCTGGAGATTATTATTCATGGTCTCACAGCCGCAGCTCCTGCTCTCCCCAGGCCTAAGGCAGAAGAACCCTTCAGACATTTGCTGTTAGGCTCAAAAGGTTAAGCTTAAAAAAATAACAGGCAGATGGGGTCTGAGCGTAGCCCAGCGGTAGGCGTTTGCCTTACACGAGCCCAGCCTGTGACAGCCCGGGTTCGATCCGATCCCCGGCATCCCATATGGTCCCCGAGCATCGCCAGGGAGTAATTCCTAAGTACAGAGCCAGGAGAAACCCTGAGCATTGCCGAGGTGTGACCAAAAAGCAAAAAATAAATAAATAAATAAATAAATAAATAGATAGATAGATAGATAGATAGATAGATAGATGAATAAATAAATAAATAAATAAATAAAAATAATAGGCAGAGGGCCGAGAGCAATAGCCCAGTGGGTAGGGCATTTGCCTTGCGCTTGGCCAGCCAGTGCCGACCGGGTTTGATCCCTGGCATCCCATATGGTCCCCGAGCACGCCAGGAGCAATTCCTGAGTTCCAGAGCCAGGAGGAACCCCTCAGGCATTGCCAGGTGTGACCCCCAAAAAGCAAAATAATAATAATAGTAATAATAATAATAATAATAATAAACAGGCAGGGGGCCAGAGTGATAGTACAGCGGGAAGGACATTTAGGAAGAACCTGGAATCGGGTTTGATGCTGGGCACCTTAAGGGTCTCTTAAGCTCTCCAGTAGCGATCCTGAGTGCAGATCAGGAGTAAGTCCTGAACTTACCCAGGTGTGCCCCCAACAAACAAACAAACATAATAACAGCTATGTGGCTGGGACGTGGCTCAGTGGCAGCAATGCCTCCCAGCAGGTGCGAGGCTCCGGGTTCCAGCCCTCGCCCCATTGGCTGCCACCGTGGCCAGCACGTGAGGCACCGCAGTGACAACACACAAACGAATGAGCAGGCCTGCGCTATTCGGAATCTCATGAAACTGCCACAACAGAAAAACTCATTCATCTTTTCCTAACGAGGAGTTAACCATTAAATACAATGTTTCCTTTTTCGTAAAGATAACATGTCCGGGTGATAGCTTTAGGCGACGGCCGGGAACCGAGGAAAACAGGACTAGAACCGATCAAGATGGATCCAGTTCTCCCCACTGGAGGGGAGGAACCTTTCAAACGCAAGAACCCGCTGTCACAGCGCCCTGCTGGGTCACATAGAAGCAGCGACCGGAGAAACACCCAGAAACCCTCAAGTATCAACAGCCAGAGGAACGGCGGGGCAGAAACTCCGCTGCAGTGTTCCCAAGCCTGTGCTCAGGTAGAAGCGCTTGCGCGCACACACACACACGCGAGCGCACACACACACACACACACACGATGCAACTAATTAAATCCAGCCTTGCTGGTGCTTCGTTCTTGTTTGGGGGCTACAACCTGTTGGTGCTTAGGGTCTACCTGGATCTGTGCTCATGGGTAGCTTTTTCAGCAGTACTTGAGCATCATCACAAGAGGCTGGAGATTAAACCTGGGACCCCAGACATGCAAAAGGCCTCACGCCTTGTGGCTATCCCTCAGGTCTCCATTCTGTGTTTCAGAATCTGAGGCATTGGGGCCCTCTGGAGTGTGTACAGAGGGAGCAGGGCACGTGCCTTGCACCACGCCAAGATGGGTTGGACCCCCAGCATCTCATATGAGCCCTCTCAGAAGGGATCCCCTAAGTGTAAATCCAGGAGTAACCCCTGAGCATTACCTGGTGTGGCCACAAAAAAAAAAAAAAAAAAAAAGTCCTGAGGCATTGGCATTTTTCAAGTTGAGAGCCAATTTGGAGCTAATATTTGCAAATCTATAAGAACAGTCAACCCCACCACACACACAAGATTGGAAACATTGAATTAGATTAAAATGATGCTGTTTTATATACAATATTGTAATGAATTATGACTGGCCGGTCAAGGTTATTCATCTTTACTTCAGTCACTACTGCAAATAGTACATGAAAAACAGCCAAAGAGTAAGCTTCATCATGGGAGGGTAGCATGACTTTGAAATGTACACTTTGGTTTTTCTAGCGACAAGTCACACTTAATAGCATCCCCAAATGTGGAAGCGTCCCCTGGAACCAAGGGGGAGAAGCACAAATACAATATGTTTCCCTCTGCCTACGAGGCGGTTTCCTCCGACTTCAGTTCAGCTTCTTTCCAAATCTGTTCTGCCTCCCACTTGCCTAGGCTGGGGTATCACTTAAAAGCAATCAAGTATTTCTCAAGAAGAGCACATACAGAAGTGGGGCACCCACACCAGCCAGTCACCGTGGGGAATGTCAGGGGGCTCTGCCAGCTTGTGATTCAATTGCCTTTCTCCCAACACCCTCCTCACCTCCCACCTCTTGGAATGAGAAGGTAGATGCAGGCTTTGCCAACCTACTTTCAGGGCTGGGATTGAAGGGTCCTTATCCCTGGTACAGAGACTTAGGATTTCCTAGAATTTTTTGGAAGAATGACAATAGCAAGGGCTGGAGCAGGAGTTCAACAAGCAAGGTGTTTGCCCTGCATGAAACTAGGCTAGGTTTGATCCCTGGCATCCCGAATGAAGTCACCGAGCCAAGGATAAGTCCTGAGCACAGATAGGTATAGCCCGAGAGAGAGAGAGAGAGAGAGAGAGAGAGAGCCTTTTTACTTAACTCACAGAACATGGCCTTGACCCCTGCCTCGTTTGGAGAGAACACTGGCTGCGTTGCTTTGAGAACATGAGCAAGCGGGCCTGCATCTCCCAGGAGCTGGGATAAGCCTCATCTCCACAGCCTCCATTCCCAAAGCTCTAACCAACCCGGAGAAAGTGGGGCGCACCCACAGTGCTCAGGGCTCACTTTAGGCGGGGCTCGGAGGCCCTTTGCGGTGTCAGTTATCAAAGGGGGCCAGCAGCCTGCACGGTCAGTGCTCCCCCATACTATCAACCCCATCTCCAGTGAAGGCAAAGTCAACCCCTCCCCCTGGTCTCTATTCTGCATGTGGGTGGGGTTAATATCACTTCTGCACCCTGGCAGAACTCCAGAAGTCTTAAGCATTCAGAGCACCTCATCTCCCTCCAAGGATGACCCAAATTAGCCAACAGAGACAAATGAAGCCGAGGCTGAGGCCAGAGACTCAGGAGAGGGGGCTGTAAAGGCCTCATCAGGGGCCAGGAGACCATTTGTTCACTGCAGGAAAGGCGGGCTCAACAGGGCCGCAGGAACATGGGACTAAGACAGGACACAGGAGGCAAAAGAAGAAGGGAGAAATAGGGCTTGTGTGATGCTGTCCTTGGAGCAACAATGTCTGTGATACGGGGCAAGCGCCTGCTTCTGAGGAGGGCTGCATGCCGCAGGCAATTGGGCGTGCTCATGGAAGAGAAGAAACCTCCCGTACCTCTCTCCCAGAGGAGGGCTGCAAGAACTAGTGGGAAATGTCTCTCCCACACTTCTGGCATTTCAAAAGCAGAAAACAGTAAATGGAATAGCAAGAAAAAATAAGGATGTCAGAATGGCACCCTGCAGGCTTCTGTACCACCGATGCAGAAAGGGGAGAAATAGCCTCCGAAGCAGATTCTGTTAATAGAATCAACTTGTTTAGGGGAGGAGGAAGGGGACGGTTTGGGCCATACCTGGCGAGTGCTCAAAGCTTACTCTTAGCTCTGTGCTCCAAGGTCACTCTGATGGTGCTCAGGGAGACCATATATGGTGCTGAAGCAAGCCAGGGTCATTGAATGCAGCCAGTGAATCTGTCGCTGTATCTCTGGCCCTAGTATATTCTTCTTATGCAGTTAAAACTTGGGGTACTGGGGTTATGATGCTTCCCTGTACGGCTGACCCCTGTTTGGTTCCAGCACCATATATGGTTCCCTAGCACAGTTAGGAGTGAACCCTGTGCATAGGACAGGTTTAGCCCTAAGCATTTACCAGGTATGTATCTAATTAGAATAAAGGGTAAATATTAGTAACTTCAAGGTTTGATCATTAAAATTAGAGTAGTAATCAATATGTAACAAATAATATCTATAACTTCCAAACTAGTAGAAGGTGGAAACCAAACACAATCAGCGTAAGGAAGGCATAAGATAATTCATCTATCTTTTCAAGGGACAATTCATAGAACAAGTTGAAGGGACAATGAATAAATATATCTAAATATTTCTATAATCACAGTGAAAATAATGGAATAAATGCCAGACCAAAATAGAAGAGCATTGTTCGAAGACTAAATGCTTTTTAAATTATCCAAATAAATGCTATTCATAAGGAATGTATGTCTAAGAAAATATAAGAAAAGAGGATGGACCAAGCATATTCTAACCTAAAGAAAAGAGTCTAGTTACAGAGATATTAGGAAGAAAATTAAAATTGTAATTTGAAGAAAAATTAAGTTGCTGGGGCTGGCGTAAGAGCACAGAGGGGTGGGAGCATTTGCTTTGCGTGGCCAACTCAGGTTCTATCCCTGGTATCCATATGGTCTCCTGAACACCATCACGAGGTAATTTCTGAGTGCGAACCAGGGAGCCAACCCATGAGCATCTCTAGGGTATGACCAAAAATTAAAATTGGTTGTGGGAGCCAGGTGAGTAGCACAACGGGTAGGGATTTGACTTGGGCGCGCCAACTCAGGTTCGATCCTTGGCATCCTATAAGGTCCCCTGAGCACTGCCAGGTAATTCCTAAGTGCAGAGCCTGGAGTAACCTGCGAGCATCACTGGGTGTGGCCTAAAATAGCAATAATATAATCTGTAATGTACAAAGAAGAGTACAAGAAAATACAGAAATGATAAATGTTTATGCATCCCTACACATGGCAGAGCCACAGGCAAGCTACCTGTGTCATATTTGATATACCAAATACCATTGGTAACAATTACGAGACCTCATTCCCATGACCTGAAGGAAAGGTTTGAGGGGTTCCTGGAGCGAGCAGATGCCCTTAGGCTACACTTTCCATGTAACAGGACGTAATGGAGATGCTACTGGTGCCTATGATGAACAACAGGAAGACCATTGATACGAGTGAAATGTTTATAAGACATTTAATTATTTGGCATCAAAATATTTAAAATCTAAAATTTATGTAACTACAATAAAACAAGATCACTATCATAAAGTAAGACAGCACATCTTAATAGGAAATAAGCATAAAATATTTTAAAAAAAATGAAGACAAGTTAATGATAATAAATTCTATAATACATAATTTTTCTAAATATAAAAATTAGTAAGAAAATGGACCCACTTAAATAGACCATAGAGTAAGTCACAAATTTTTAAGGAATGATACCATACTAACAAATTCTGTTTTCAGTAAAGATGTACCCTCAAAATCAACAAAATAATAAAATTATGACCAAAAGATCCTCTGAAAAATTAAGATATATAATTATTAAATCAAATACAAGTCAAATGAGGGAAAAATTTAATATGTGAAAGAGACCTTCGGTGGAAACATGCTTGGATGAGTTGAATGCAATTTGGAAGCAAAGCAAAATGGCATAAGAGAGCCAAGAACAAAAATTAATTTAATAGAAAAGAAACATACACCAGCTACACTTTTTTTTTCTGAATTTTAAAAAAATATTTTACAATTACAAAGATATACAATTAAAAAGTTCCATATTTGGGTTTTGGTCATACAGTGTTTCCAGCACCCATCCCGCCACCAGTGCCCATCTCCCACCACCAACGTCCCGGTTCCCTCCCCCTCCCCAGCCCTCCTCCATGGCAGGTTCTTTTATTTCTTTCCCTTTCTCTCTCTTTCTCTTTTTCCTTCCCTCCAGACTATGGATTACAGAACATACATTAAAGGGTTGTCATGTGTATCTTTTTGCCTCTATTTAATGCTCAGTTCTAGGTTGGCATTAGTACCCTCGACAATTGTTAGCACACTGTTCCATTTTCTGTCTTACCTAGCCTCTGACTCCCACACGTTTGTGATAATTTCCACCTTTGACAAGACCTCCTGATATATGTTTCACTTGACCTTGGATATTGGTATCATAATATGTACCTATATATTTATGTTATGCAAATAAATGCAGTCATTCTGTATCTGTCTCTCTCCTTCTGGCTAATTTCGCTCAACATAATCTTCTCCATGTCCATCCATTTATAGGCAAATTTTTATAACTTCATTTTTCCTAACAGCTGCATAGTATTCCATTGTGTAGATGTACCAAAGCTTCTTTATCCAGTCATCGATTTTCGGGCACTCTGGTTGCTTCCAGATTCTGGCTATTGTGAATAATGCTGCTATGAACATAAAAGTAGGGATGGTGTTTCCGCTGCGTATTTTTGGTTTCCCAGAGTAGATTCCCAGGAGTGGTATGGCTGGGTCAAATGGGAGTTCAATTTCTAGTCTTTGGAGGAATGTCCATATTGTTTTTCCAGAAAGGCTGTACCAGCCGGCATTCCCACCAACAATGGATGAGTGTCCCCCTTTTTCCCCACATCCACGCCAGCACTTGTTGTTCTTGCTCTTTTGAATATGTGCCAGTCTCTGTGGTGTAAAGTGGTATCTCATTGTTGTTTTGATTTGCATCTCTCTGATGATTAGTGATGATGAGCATTTTTTCATATGTTTTTTTGGCCATTCGAATTTCTTCCTTGCTGAAGTTTCTGTTCATTTCTTCTCCCCATTTTTTGATGGGGTTGTTTGTTTTCTTCTTGTAAAGTTCTACCAGTGCCTGATATATCCTGGATATTAACCCCTTATCAGATGGGTATTGGGTGAATATTCTTTCCCATTCTGTGGACTGCTTTTGTATCTTAGTCACTGTTTCTTTTGAGGTGCAGAAGCTTTTTAGTTTCATGTAGTCCCATATATTTATCTTTTCTTCTAGTTGCTTTGTTAGTGATGTTTCACCTTTGAAGATGCCTTTTAGCTTCAATGTCGTGGAGGGTTTTCCTATATTTTCTTCAATGTACTTTATGGATTCAAGTCTGATATTGAGATCTTTAATCCATTTTGATCTGATTTTTTGTGCATGGTGTTAGACACAGGTCCAAATTCATTTTTTACATGTCGCTGCCCAGTTTTCCCAACACCACTTGTTGAAGAGGCTTTCCTTACTCCATTTTGGACTCATTGCACCTTTATCAAAGATTAAATGATCATGTGTTTGAGGTTGGGTGTCAGGATACTCAATTCTATTCCATAGGTCCACAGGTCTGTTTTTATTCCAATACCATGCTGTTTTTAATTACTACTGCCTTGTAGTACAGTTTGAAGTTGGGAAAGGTGATGCCTCCCATCTTCTTTTTCCCGAGGATTGCTTTAGCTATCCTTGGGGGTTTATTGTTCCATACAAATTTCAGGAGCGTTTGGTCAATTTCTTTGAAGAATGTCATGGGTATCCTCATAGGGACTGCATTGAATCTGTACAGAGCTCTAGGGAGTATTACCATTTTGACAATGTTGATTCTCCCCATCCATGAGCAGGGAATATGTTTCCATTTCCTTGTGTCCTCTTTTATCTCTTGGAGCAGTGTCTTGTAGTTTTTCTTTGTACAGGTCCTTTACACACTTGGGTAAGTTGATTCCTAGGTATTTGATTTTCTGTGGCACAATTGTGAATGGAATTGTTTCCTTAATATCCCTTTCTTCTCTTTTGTTATTTGTATATGGGAAAGCCACCGACTTTTGGGTGTTGATTTTGTATCCTGCCACTCTACTATATGCGTCTATTGTTTCTAGGAGTTTTTTGGTAGAGAGTTTAGGGTTCTCTAGGTATAATATCATGTCATCTGCAAATAATGATAGCTTGACTTCTTCCTTGCCTATCTGGATGCCCTTGATGTCCTTTTCTTCTCTGATTGCTATGGCAAGTACTTCCAGTACTATATTGAATAAAGAGGTGAGAGTGGGCAACCTTGTCTTGTCCCTGATCTCAGGGGAAGGCTTTCAACTTTTCCCCATTTAGAATGATGCTCGCTGTGGGCTTTTTTGGTAGATGGCTGTAACTATCTTGAGGAAAGTCCCTTCAATTCCCATTTTCTGGAGGGTTTTAATCATGAGCGGGTGCTGGATCTTGTCAAATGCTTTCTCTGCGTCTATTGATAGGATCATATGGTTTTATTTTTCTTTTCTTGTTATTGATGTATTATGTACCCCTTTTTTAAATAAAAGCCACATCATAGGGTGATACCATTTCACCAAAACTCTTCAGCGCCACCCTCAAGGAACATCATGCAACAATTAGAATGGGGAAGGAATGGGAGTGAAGATAGATGGTCAGCAACTACACCACCTCCGCTTCGCTGATGACATCGTTCTAATAACACCAAACATTAGCCAAGCGGCACAAATGCTGGCTGACTTTGACCGAGAATGTGGAAAGATAGGTCTACAGCTGAATCTAAAGAAAACTATGTTCATGAAAAATGAACTAGTTCCAGAGGCCCCATTCACTCTCAATGGAACAAACATCTCTGAATGCAGCAGTTATGTGTACCTAGGGTCGGAAGTCAACATGATGAGCGACCTAAAACCTGAGCTGCGCAGGGAGGAAGAGAGCGGCATGGAATGCCTTCAAAGGCATCGAAGAAATAGCTAAAAAGGACAAAGAACCTCCGGCTCCGGGCACATCTCTTTGACTCCACCGTTCTCCCTGCATTAACATACCCTCAGAGACCTGGGCCCCTACGAAAGCAGGATGAGAATGCTATTCGGGTCTCCCAGAGAGGAATCGAAAGAGCTATGCTTGGAATATCACGCCTCACTCCAAGTGAGAGAAGGAATCCGGAGTTCTGACCTCCGTCGCTATTCCAGAATCAGGGAGCGCTGTCTCGTTTGCCAAGGCATCGAAAATCAGATGGGCTGGACATGTAATGCGATTTGGAGACAACCGCTGGACTAGAGCCATTACCGACTGGATCCGCGGGATGTCAAAAGATCACGTGGCCGCCCACCTACAAGATGGTCAGACTTCCTTGTCAAGACCCTGAAGGAACGGTTTGAGGCTCTTCATATTCCTGAATCAACCAGATGCCATTGGGCTACATTGTACGTGATAGGGTCCAATGGAAATGTTACTGGCGCCCGCTCGAGCAAATCGATGAATAACAGGATTCAAGTGATCAAGTGATCAAGTGATATGATGTATTATGTTAATTGACTTGCGAATGTTGAACCTCCTTGTGCCGTAGGATGAATCCTACTTGGTCATGATGTATAATCTTGATGAGTCTTTGAATTCTGTTTACCAGCTACATTTTTAAATGGTGAAAAATCCTAAATCAAACAAATAATGGCCTCTGGCAGAGGTGAACGAAGAGACCACAGAAGAGAAGCACAGAAAGGAAGAGAGAGAGGGAGAGAGCTTTTTATTAGAAATGGGTGCAGCAAACATTTTAAAAATAGGAAGATATTGGGGGAAAATAAACAATTCCTAGGAAAGATTGCTTGCCAATCTGACTCAATAATAAATCAAACAATAAAATGGTAGAATGAAGTCATATAAGTAGGGGAACAAGAGATAGTCCAGCAACATGGGCGTGCGCCAGAGCGCAAGCCCCAGGTTGAGTCCCATTTCAGGTGGTCCCTGAGCATCACCAGTGGAAGCCCTCCAGGCTCCACAGTACACCAGAGAACCTGGGAAAATCCCAGCACTGACACATTTGTCTGTTAGAGCTCTTGCATTTCCTTCAGTGTCACCCATTGTTTAGAATAACATTCAAATTCTAAATAGATTAGAATATTCAAATATATTCAAATTCTAAATATATTAGGTTCTCTTTTTTTTTAGGTCACACCAGCGTGCTCAGGGGGTTACTCCTGGCTCTGCACTCAGGAATTACTCTAGCGGTGCTCTGGGGGGACCATATGGGATACGCGGGGATCGAACCCAGGCGGCTACAGGCCGGCAGCGTGCAAACAAGCGCCTACCACTGGGCTATCGCTCCGGCCCCGGGTTCTCTTTAAGAACCATACATGTGACACGATCATAGAGAAGTATCTCCAAGGGACCACAATCAAAGCGAGGATCGTTCATCAAGTGGATTTATTTGTTAAAATTAAGATCTAACTACACATATTAGTTTAAAATAGATAAATAATTGTCTCCATGCCATTGACTGATTAGCTGTTCTTTTCCAACAGAGCTGACATGCTACCCTTTTGCTGTAATACCAGGTAACATGGATTGCAGTTGTGTCAATTTTTACTTGTGATATACTGTTATGACTGATGGAATGGTTTGGAGGATCCTTATGTTCCTGGAGCAGATGATGCCTTGGGCTATCTAGCATGTGACAGGGAGGCATTGAGGATGTTACTGGTCCCGCTCGAGCAAATCGATGATCAACTGGAAGTCAATGTCAAATGGAGTCAAGTAAGTGATACCGTTATTCATCACCCCAAAGTGCCAGAACCTCCCATCCATCTTTCATTATAGATTGTACAGCTTAAGTCAGACATTTATAATACTGATTGATTTGCCTCCCCTCCACTACCACTTACATTCTCGCCCCTCATCAAGCTCGTTATTTCAATCTACACTATGGCCCCTTTAGAGACCAGGACCTATCTATATCTTATTCTTTTCCATCCCTAAGTCTTGCTCGCCTCTGCTGATTCTATTAGTTGGCACTACTGTGTTATTTCTGCATCCATAGTTAGAGATTCTTCTAAAATTGTTTTGAGCTCTTGCATTTTCTTCATGTAATATTGTTTAAGAATAATATTCAAATTCTAAATATATTGAACATTGACATAAAAATTAGAAAGAAGATGATCCTGGGAGCTGGGAGCGATACCACAGCGGGTAGAGACATTGCCTTGCCACCTAGCTGAGCAGGTTCCATCCCTGTATCCATATGGTTCCCTGAGCACTGCCAGGAGTAATTCCCTAAGTGCGAGCCAGGAGTAACCCTGAGCATCACTTTAGGTGTTATTAAAAAAAAGACAATCCTGTTTCACCTCTGGAAGTGAACTTGCAGTGGAGGCAAACAGGCAGACTGGAGACCATCTGGAGGTTCGCATGGCAGAGAGCTCTGGGCCTCGAAGGCTCAGGAACAGCCAGCACAAAAAATGAAGTCAATCACAGTGGAGAAAACCGGGAGCAAGAGTATTCATAGCTGAGCCTTCGGATGAAACCACCTCTAGCTATCTGAAGGCTGCGACCTAGAACACTGATCTCCAGACCCACAAAGGGACACATCAATAGATGTGATGGCCTAATTTGCAACTTAGTGGTGTGCTTGGCTTCCCAAAGCTTAACCGGATATACTAAATTCAAATTATAAGAGAGTTTGATGGTTGCTGGAGTACAGCGAGGAGGGAATGTACATATCCATCCTATCAATAAAGGGCTCACTTGATCACTTGATCACTTGAATCCCGTTATTCATCGATTTGCTCGAGCGGGCGCCAGTAACATTTCCATTGGACCCTATCACGTGCCAATGTAGCCCAATGGCATCTGGTTGATTCAGGAATATGAAGAGCCTCAAACCGTTCCTTCAGGGTCTTGACAAGGAGTCTGACCATCTTGTAGGTGGGCGGCCACGTGATCTTTTGACATCCCGTGGGATCCAGTCGGTAATGGCTCTAGTCAGCGGTTGTCTCCAAATCGCATTACATGTCCAGCCCATCTGATTTTGATGCCTTGGCAAGCGAGACAGCATCCCTGATTCTGGAATAGCGACGGAGGTCAGAACTCAGGATTCCTTCTCTCACTTGAGTGAGGCGTGATATTCCAAGCATAGCTCTTTCGATTCCTCTCTGGGAGACCCGAATAGCATTCTCATCCTGCTTTCGTAGGGCCCAGGTCTCTGAGGCGTATGTTAATGCAGGGAGAACGGTGGAGTCAAAGAGATGTGCCCGGAGCCGGAGGTTCTTTTGTCCTTTTAGCTATTTCTTCGATGCCTTTGAAGGCATTCCATGCCGCTCTCTTCCTCCTGCGCAGCTCAGGTTTTAGGTCGTTCATCATGTTGACTTCTCGACCTAGGTACACATAACTGCTGCATTCAGAGATGTTTGTTCCATTGAGAGTGAATGGGGCCTCTGGAACTAGTTCATTTCTTCATGAACATGGTTTTCTTTTAGATTCAGCTGTAGACCTATCTTTCCACATTCTCCGGTCGAAGTCAGCCAGCATTTGTGCCGCTTGGCTAATGTTTGGTGTTATTAGAACGATGTCATCAGCGAAGCGGGAGGTGGTAGTTGCCGACCATCTATCTTCACTCCCATTCCTTCCCATTCTAATTGTCGCATGATGTTCTCGAGGGTGGCGCTGAAGAGTTTTGGTGAAATGGTATCACCCTGTATCGAACCCCTCTTTTTGACATCAATGATCACTTCTTTGTAGAATGGTGAGATCCTGGTGGTGAATCCGTAATACAGCTCCACGAAGGATCTTGATGTATTGGGTTTGAACACCCTGTTTGGCTAGGGCTTCGATGACTGCTTCAGTCTCCACAGAATCAAAGGCTTTCTGTAAATCAATGAGCAGTGAGACAGAGCCGGCATCTTGTACTCCCTACAAACCTCAATGAGCTTGGTTACTGTGTGGATATGGTCGATTGTGCTGAATCCTTTCCGGAAGCCTGCTTGCTCGCATGGTTGTCCCTTCATCTAGTGTTCTGCTAATCCTGTTCAGGATGACTCGTGTAAACAGCTTGTAGATGACCGGACAACAGGCAGATGGGGCGATAGTTGCCGATGTCGTGAATGTCTCCCTTCTTGAACAGTAGAACTGTCCTGCTGGTTTTCCATTGGGAGGGCACCTTGCATTCGGACAGGTAGCGTGTGAAGAGCCGAGCTAGTGTATTGATGAGTACCGACGGCAGATTCTTCAGGTGTTCGGGTCTGACTTTGTCTGGGCCTGGTGCTGTTCCCTTCTTTACCGACGAGATGGCATGTCGGATTTCAGAAGGGAGAACGTTGGGAATGACATATCCATCCTGTGGAATTTGGTATGTGGGCAGGTGGATGTGGCTATCAAAGAGATTTGAGTAGAAGTCTGGATAATCTTCTCCATTGCCTTTCTGGAAGATGTGATAGATCCATCAGGGCGTCGGAGGGCAGTCATCTTGGTCTTATAGTTGGCGAAGGACAGGCGGGCGGTGCGGAATGCTTTTCCCGGCTTCTGCTGCATCTTCCAGTATTTCTGCTCTTCTGTCTTTGAGGTCTTCTTTTATCGCTTCTCTGCACTGTTTAGCAAGCTTGGGCGTTAGCATTTGGTCTCCTGAGGCTCGCACCTTGCCCACGTTGGCGAATGAGCTCAAGAGGTTTCTGAAGACAAGTGACCCACATACGGAAGAAGATGAAATTGAGAAATTCTACATGGCACTGTGGAGTTCTACCAAAGATGATCACACCTTCTGCAAGATCATCGTAGAGGTGATTTTTAATGCCAAGATAGGACCGAGAAGATCAGCCGAAAGAACTCCACATCAGGGACCCATGGCCTAGAATGGAGCAGAACAGGGTGAGAGACTATCTGGATTCATCATGTCCACCAAGACCATTCATAGGAACTCACAGTTCCAGAAGGCTGAAGCCCGAAAGCGTTGGACATGGGAATCTCCTGGCGGACGTATTCCACAATGAAATTGACCATCATCTTCAATCGACGGTTTTGTCTGACCGATGTTGCTGTACGTCCCCAATTCCAAACAGGATCGGACCACCGTCTCCTTCGTGCAAAATTCTACTTCCTGCACCAGGGGGAGAAAAGCAGCACCAAAGTTTAAGAGGAACTCCCGAAGCGACCACCAACTGGGAACTCTTTGGCACCCATTGCAGCAACATGGGGAAGATATCACCATTGGCGAGCATCAATGAAGAATACAAACGACTGGTTCAGCACCTCCATAGGATTGTGCGAAGAAT
>JAJIBD010034833.1:0-23452 GCA_021461705.1 Cryptotis parvus
CAGCTTCCTCGAGACCCGTGCCATTGCCCATGGAAGACCCCCGCCAGGTGTCCCATGAAGAGCCCTGAGTGTGCCAATCTCAGCTAGTTAACCCCAGCCTCTACTGTGCATCCCGTCATCCCCTCCCCTTCTGCCAGACCCCATGATGTATGTGCACATGTGGGCATTTAGTCTTAACTTCAAATAGGTGACACAAACACCCCCACTGCCATGCCTCTGCACAGAAGTGTACACGAGACTGCCAGTGAGCCAGCTGGACTGTGGCTACTCCTCTTCCACCCACCACTAATGTGTATCCCTTAGGGGAAACCCTGGACCAAGCTTAGTGACTCTAGTCAAGGGAGGTGCTTGGAGGCATTTTCAGCTGCAGTAGCCCCCGACATCCTTAGAAACACATGGAATTTGTAGCATGGCTTTCATTAGTTATCGCTGGTTAGAAACATTGCTCTTCAGAAAACCAGTGATTGAATAGTGTATGTTACTCCTCAAAGGGTCATCAGGAGGCTGCTTCTCTAAGTAGCACCAAAGTAGTAAGGCACTTCCAGTATTGGTGGGGTGCTAATGCTGGAAGTGGTGTACTTTCAGTATTGGTGCGGTGCTAGTGTTGGATAGTAGTACATCTAGTATTAGCGAGGGAACTAGTGCTAGAAGTAGCAATGCTTCTAGTATTAATGTAGTACTGGAGCTAGGAGGAGACTCCTAGTACTGTAGTACTTTGGTACTAGAATATAGTGGTTCCCTAGTATTGTTGTGGTGCTAGTGCTTCCTTCTACTAGCACTGTGGCTTTTTAGGGGCAAGTGTTACCCATTCTCCTGGAGTATGGTCAACCCTGGATGACTTAGGTGTTCTTTTACAGCCCATCTTTTTGGCTAATTCCTACTGTACTCAGCCTCACAGTCAGATGGGAAGGGGGGAAGGTGGATCTTAGAGGCCATGCCTTCATGTTCCTTGTTTTCAAGTTTGGTGGTGGTGGAGGAGGTTGAACAGTCTACCCAGAATTGGCTGTATCTAATCCCACTGTTACTTGGGAAACCTCACCCAGTTCTACCAACACCTGGAAGTCTGAACCAGTAAAACCCAGAAGCCCCCAATAACCTAATAATCCAGTGACGAGGTGAAAGTACTCAAAATAATCCCACGATCTCTAGACACTTGAATTCCAAGTAAAAGCTAAGACTCCCTCATGCAAGGTCCATATTCTAGCTACGTGTACTGTAAAGTCGGGATGTACTCGTGATAGGTTTCTAGGACCACTAGGCTCAGTGGACTTTCAGGACAAGTTTCAGTGAATAAGTGATCTCAGATAAGGGCCTTGGTCCTCCTTAGATTGAAGTCCAAATACAAGTTTCACCACTTCGCGTGTTCGGCCATCGGGTTTTCAGAGTCTCTAGGAACTGTTCTTCCACCCTCATAGTATGTGACTTCATGACATCTTATCTCTATAAGTGCTTAATATGATCCAAAAGAACCAGAGGGGCAAGGCCTGAGTCCCCCTGGCCTCAGCAGGGGTGTGGTGCAAGCACAGACTCGTAGATGAGCAGGAGCCCAAAATGCCCAGATGCAGAGCGCTAAGCAAGTGTCAGCTCGTCACTTTAAAAAAAGAACCAGAAGGGCCATAGTTGGGGAATCATGCCTTTAATATATGTGAGGGATTTTCCCTTTTGGTTTCCACGGAAAGAAGAAACACTAGAACCAGAAAGAATAAAACTCTAATGCTGGATCCACATCTTTTTGGCCAATTAACTTCATACCTCAGTTTCTCTGTATTTAAAATGAAAACAAAAGTTGATGCCAACTGCAAAAAGTATTGAGAATAGATTTAGAAAGTGAAGATTTAGGAAGACTGCCACCCCCAGCCCCGTCCTAGGTGGACCTCGGGTTCACTGGGGTGTGGCAACTAAATGCATTTAATTTTTAAAATTTCACTATACCTATTGGTTAGGCGGGGAGATGGTGTAAGAGGAGATGTGGGCTTCTGGGCCTGCTGCTGCAGGACCCAACTGAGTCAGAACTTCATCTCAGACAGAGCATGCCACCCAACGTGTTGTGAGGCCAACACACTACCACTGGTCACTACCCTTGCTACTGCTTATTTTGACTCTCCAAAGAGCCCCTAGTCATTCTGCTTCCCGGGGTTTGCTTAGAAGCCCCTAGCAGATCCATAGGTCAGTACCTCACAGCGCTCGTTTCAGCACCTTGACAGCTGCCTGGGCCCCTTGACAAGGCAGATCGCTCCCTTCCACCTCCTGCAGTATGGTGCGCTCCTCCCAGCCTCAGGCTCCCACTTCCTGCCACCAAAATGAGGGTTCTTGGGTGGGATCGGTGAGACCACCGAGAAGAGTATGACAGGGACAGAAAGGGTGTGTGACTCTGGTGGAAGATAAAGGGCAGGCTGGAAACAGCCACAGGAATGGAAGTAACACTCAGCTCCCGTGAGACAGGTAATAGGTAGAGTTTTTACTGTGAGAGTCTGAGTTTATGGAAATACTCGGTTCAATGGTATAGAAATACAGACAGAGAAGAAAAATAACTGTGATTTCCCCCTCCCTTTACCATTGGAAATGCCCCAAATATAAACTGGAGTTTTCCCCTCTCTGAACAAAATCATTGTCAATCACCAACGTGCGACCTCCCAATAGGTGCTTTGCACACCTCCTTGGCTTCCGTGCTAGAGAAAGTTCCTTAAGGAAGCTGGAGTGAGTGTTGAAGACACACAAGAGACCTCAGGCCCACCGAGCTGATGGAGGAGAAAAAGCACAAAACGCCACACCCACCTGTAGTTAGGATCCCAAAAAGATGCTGAATTATAATAGCCAAAAAATCAATTTAACGGACTGGTGACAAGTCAGGGCGGGGTTTGATGGGAGCCACGTCGCCCAGGGGTCGGGACCAAGGACAATCACTGCCCGGCTGTCACAGCTTTAAATCTCCCACCAGGACCCATCCAGCATCATCAGACACACAGCGACTCCGCCAGGGTCCTAGACCCCCCATCCTGCATCAAGGAGCAGCCACTCCAGAGAGCGACAGGATACTCATGGAGGAAACGAGCTCACAGCAGACTCCAGCAAAGTATTCTATTCGAATCAGACCTTGCCACCACTCACGACTTGCATCTTGCCTCTGTACTGTTTGCTTTTTTTAATGATAGGAGAAAGCATATCAGTTTATTTTAAATATGAAATATATTGCTATATTATAAAATATATTGTAACTTTCAATTAACATTTTGTAATCCAACTAGTCTTTTGCAGGCCCTCTGTCTGCCTGCTCTCCCGAGGCTGTTTCTGGGTACATGTCACTGTTAGTGATAGATTGCCTGATTTCCAGACCAGGGGGTCCTCAGCTTACAGAGTTGCCATATTCCAATAATCCAAAACCCACCCATGAGAGGCAACAGAACAAGATTCCAAGCTTAGGAGAATAATTCTGTCCTAAATTTTATTAAGCCATTTCAGGAGAGATTTGCAAAGCCATCCCTCCTTGGGTAACTGTTAAGACCTAGTTCTATAAATGCCTAGACTCACATATGCAAAGGCCTGCTATCTAAATTATTTTTTTTTCTGTCTCAAATTTAGCCAACCACTGCTCCCTTTCGGCAGGGTCAGAATAGGACTTCAGCAAAGTCTCTGGTAGGAATTGAATTGTTTCAGTACTTCTCTGCTACTAAATAGTCTTGTTCTCTCATGACTTAAAGTTTCCAAATGAGGGTAGAGCATTTCATTTGCCTTTGCACATGGTCAACCCAGATTCGATCCTGGCATCTCATTTGGTCCCTGAGCACGACTTGGAGTAATTCCTGAGTACAGAGCCAGGAGTTAGCCCTGAGCATTGCCAGGTGTAACCAAAAAGGCAGAGAGAGATAGAGAGAGATTCTCTGAGGGAATGATAGTACAATGGGTAGGACATTTGCCTTGCTCATGGCCAACCTGGGCATGATTCCTGGCATCCCATACAGTCCCCTTAGCATTGCCAGGAGTAATTCCTGAGTGCAGAATCAGAAGTAACACTTGAGCATTGCCAGGTGTGACCCAAAAGCCAATAAATAAATAAATAAACCCATATTTTACAAAAGAGTTCCTCTGAGGACAGAGTAAGACAGGATTGGGATCCAGCTACCAAGAGGAGTTCAATGCACATTTGCAGCCAGTGACATCCTGGTGGGAACGAGGAGTCCATGTGTTTGTCATAACGTGGAGCTCAGCTCCTAAGGGAGTGATGGAGACTGGACAAGGCCGGCAATCCACCCCAGAGCTGGGCGGCTTTTCTGCTGGCTTAGCTAGGGAGGTAGTTTCCATTGAGCTGTTTTTCTCCCATTGGAAAATATGGGGAAATTCCCTCTACTCAACTTCATGCTCCATCTTCCTACTCTGGCAGAGTGGTGTAGAGCGATGCAGAATGTCTGTCTTGTCTCCTTTGAGTGACAGAGCCCTAGGTTAAAGTTCAGTTACAGGACAGGGACTTCCCTAGAACCCAGGGCCTCCTCCCAGTGAGATCCCTCATGATTATCATTTGGGGTGTGATAATGTCCCAGCAGAGAGCACTAGGGTTGATGTGTGTGGCGGGTCTCTCTCTTCCCTCCACCAAAGACTGATCATGCCAAGGGAAGGGTTTCCTCCTGGGGGAAAAGGCCAGAGTCTTCACAAATGAACAACTTATCTGTGCTTAAGAGTAGATAAGGTGTTTGCTACAGTGATACCAATTATTTGTATCCCCTGCAAAGGAAATCTCTAAATGCCCTGTTTCAATGTACCCGTGTAGCCGGGACCCCACAAGCATACACATTTTGTTGGGGTGGAGCTAACTGTTCTTAATCTCTGCATTGCTCCTCAGCTGTCTGTCTTAGGCTGAACTGCCTAGAAACTATCAGAACTCCAAGAGGCCTGTTTTTTTTTTCTGCATATTATTCACGAGGAGTCATGGAAATCAGTTTACTCTCAATTTTATTATTGGTGAAGGATTCGGTGGAATTGGTTTGTTTCAATACTTCTCTGCTACTAAACAGACATGTTTCTTTGGATTTTTCCTTTTTAGCACTCATGAAAATCTTCACACTTTTCACATTTCTAGAAAGTGAATATATTTTTGATTCCCTCCACCCCCCCAAGTTTGTGTTCCATCTAGAGCAAAGACACTAGTACAAGCCTGATTGGGGCAAGGCTGGTGCATCCAGCAGCTCAGCAGTTTGGCTCTGGTCCAGCCTTTGCCCCCTCGTGTGGACCAGCAGCACTAGCACCACCTGTTACCTTGGTGGAAATGCAGGGCCTTGGGCTCCACGACAGCCCACTCATCAGAGTCAGCATCAGAACCAGATTCCCAGGTGATCCTTATACACAATAAATGTTGAGCTGCAAACAGTGGGTGGAAACCAACATCAATAACTGGAAAATTAAGCCTTTTCTTCTTTGATCCTCATTTACATAATCACTTGATGAACAAACGGTCTTGTATGTGTCTGACAATGAGACCCTCTGACTTGAGTGATGGACTTCAGGAATCACCCCTGGCAGTGTTCAGGGGGAGATATGGGTGTCAGGGATTGAACCCAGCTTGACCATGTGCAAGACAAGCGCCTACCCACTGTGCTAACTGCTCCAACCCCAACAGGTATAAAACACCTCAGAGGTATAAGGAGGCAGGCTTTTTTACCAACCTACCTAAAAGTGGACGCTTCATCATCGCCTTGGGCAGCCTCCGAGGTTCCTTTCTGGGCTTTTCATTTCCCCTGTCCTGGAAGGGGTCCTCCAATGACCAAATGCTCCCACAGGACCCCCCATGGGTGCACCTGGGTTTCTGCTCAGCCCGCAAGCAGAAATTCCATCCTGCAAACATTCAGGCTCTCGGAACTCTCCTCCCACAAAGGGAAACTGGCCCTCCGAGGCGGGTGTGACCACCTCAGCCCCTCCCAAATCTCGTTTGAACCCCGATCCTCCCTGGTCATTCCACCAACTAGACACACTCCAGGGTGAGCTAGGAAGAGGCGAATTCTGATACTGGCGCCATAAATCGATCTGTGCCCAGAAACAGTTATGTTCTAAATTAATGGCTTTAACCTGTTCATTGTATAAAGTGCCTTGGACTTCAATCTAAAAGAGGTCAGTATAAATATATGTGTGTGACGTATGTAGGCAAATATTGATGTATTTATACATACCTAGGCGCACACACATGTACCTGCACATCAGATAGAATATAGACATGTACATGTATTCGCGCTTCCTGAACATATCAGATTGCTACCTGCAGCTCCATTTCTTTTGTCTGATCCTATGTTTGTTTAGTGAGAACTTTTACATAGAGAGGTTCTATTCAGGACATCCGATGTATTTTTGTTTGTTTGTTTTTTACTTTTTATTAAAAAGGTAAAGGATATTAAAAAAAAAAGGTGTCAAGTGCCTGAAGGTTTTGTATGGGGCTGTGGTAAATGTTCTGAGATCATGAAAAAGGGGAATGATTTGCCCTTGGGGAAAGGCTCTTTGCTCCCAAGCGTTTTCCCTCTGCAAGTGCATGATCACCATTGTCTAGGGAAATTTTAGGGCCTAGAGCCATGGTACAGTGGGGAGGACATTTGCTTTGCACCTGACCAACCAACCTGGATTCAATCTGCGGCATCCCTTATGGTCCCCTGACACCACCAGGAGTAACCCCTGAGCCCATGTGACCCAAAAAAGAAAAAATATTTTTAAGAAAGAGAAGGACAAGAGAGAAGGGAGAGAGGGGGCCGGAGCAATAGTATAGAGGAGAGGGCATTTGCCTTCGCAGGCCAACCCAAGTTCCGATCGCCCGGCATCCCATATGGTCCCCCAAGCACCACCAGGAGTGGATCCTGAGTTCGGAGCCAAGATTAACCCTTGAACATTGCTGGGTGTGACCCAAAAAAGAGAGAGAGAGAGAGAGAGAGAGAGAGAGAGAGAGAGAGAGAGAGAAAGGAGGGAGAAGGAGGAAAGAAAGAAGGAAAAAAGTAATGCAACTTGGTTTCTTATAGAAATAATGCCTAGATTTGGGGCTAGGAGACCTAAAAAAGATTAGTTTTAGAGAAATGTCTGGGCGTATTCCGCTGCTATTCTTGTCTTTGTGTGCCCTCCCGAAAGTCCGTTAAAGGGCTCAGAGAAGTAATACTGGGCTAAGGTACTTGTTTGCTTATAGCCTGCCCCAGTTTCAGTGCCATCTCCTGGCATGGCATGGTAGCCCGGCACTGCAGGGGGCAATCTCTGAGCACAGAGCCAGGAGAAGCCTCTGAACACCAGGTGTGGCCCACCCCACTCCCAGTTGTTTAAGGATGGAGACACCAACTCAGTGACCTCTAGATAATAATATCGGGGCGGAGCGATAGCCCAGCGGGTAGGGCGTTTGTCTTGCGCGGCCAGCCCATGCCAGCCCGGGTTCAATCCCCCGGCATCCCATATTGTCCCCTGAGCACCACCAGGAGTAATTCCTGAGTGCAGAGCCAGGAGAAACCCCTGAGCATTGCCAGGTGTGACCCAAAAAAAGCAAAAAAAAAAAAAAAAACTTTGTTAGTATAAATACCATTCATCTGTGAGCCTAAACTATTGGTGGGTTCGTGTCATCCTGTGGACATCTGACAAATATTACCCCACTATTGCCATGGGAAGCCAGAGCTAGAGAAGACCAAGCAGTAAATGACTTGGTGACACCAGGAGTTAATGTAAAAATACAACGTAGGCTTTTTTGGCACATTTGGGGTGTTACAGAACTTCGGTGACTCACACCCTACCTTTTGGCTGAGGGGGCTGCAGAGGGGGTCCAGCCACACGGTGTGGGGGTTGTTGGCCGGTTTGCAGGTTTGGGGACTAGGCAGAGGGTGGGAACATGCCATAGAAGGTGGGCTGAGTTTTGACCCACCCCTTCTCTTAAACACTGGACAGAAAGGACAGAGAAGGTTCTGGAAAATGCTGACATCATGCAATGGCACCAAATAAAAAGAAGGAAACTGATTCAAACCCCAAACCAAAAATACAAGTGACTAACTTCCTTCCATTTTATCTCCTCCCATCTGTCGATGGCTGTGAAACAGGAATTGGGGGTGGGGCGGGGGCACACCCAGCAGTGCTTGGTGGGCCACGTTGTGCCAGGAACTGCACCTGGGGCTCCTGAACACAGCATATGCTCCAGAGTGTGGAGCCTTCTCCCCAGAAACCTAAAACAAGAACTGGTTGGTTTGGGTTTATTCCGCAGCCACACCTGCTGGTGCCGGAAATAACTCCTGGCTCTGCGCTCAAGGATCATTCCTAATAGGGCTCAGAGGAACTTAGCCAGGATCAAACCCAGGGCTGGCCATGTGTAAGGCACAGGCCTTCCAGATATACCATCTTTCTGGCCCCAAACAGGAAATTTTTTTTTGAGTCACAACTGGCAGTGCTCAGGGGTTACTCCTGGCTTTGCACTCCAGGAATTACTCCTGGCAGTGCTCGGGGAACCATATCGGATGCTGGGGATCAAACCCAGGTCAGCCGCGTGCAAGGCAAACGCTCTACCCGCTATACTATCACTCCAGCTTCCCAAACAGGAAATTTAAGAAAGTAAAATCCTAGATTAAAGAGCCACTAGAAATTATCTCCCGTCTCAAAGCCAGGCCAGGAGGCCTTGGGCATACAGCAGCACTCACCAGGGAGCTTGGCCCTGCCACTGTAACCCAGCCTAGACTCCAGCCCTGAGGGACACCAGGGCCAGTGACAAGCGCAGGCTATCCGATAAGCAGGGAGAGAGACGGCAGCCCGGGCAGTGGCAAAGCAGCAGCTCTGTTCAAATAAAAGCACCAGGCGCTACCACACTGCAGAAGCTCCGGTTAGTGCAAACTTCCCTTCACCCTCCATCCCCTCCCCAGCTTTTGACAATGCCCAAACCTGGCGCCAGCCCTGCTGATTGACAAGTCACAGCGTGAGGCATGGCCTGGGCCCGTCCCTGCAGCTCACCCCTGTCTAGGGTGGTCCCAGGGGCTCCCACCTGGGGCTTCCCAGCCAGAACCGTCTTCGACCCAGGCCAGCCTGACAGGCTCCCTAGTCTCTGCAGGCTATCTTCTGCGGGATGCACAGTCCGTTGCAGCTGGCCTTGCCCAGGGCCTGCGGAGCCTGTGCTAATTTTGCATTCAGTCTCCGCCAGTCCTGGCAACCAATCTGGAGATTATTATTCATGGTCTCACAGCCGCAGCTCCTGCTCTCCCCAGGCCTAAGGCAGAAGAACCCTTCAGACATTTGCTGTTAGGCTCAAAAGGTTAAGCTTAAAAATAACAGGCAGATGGGGTCTGAGCGATAGCCCAGCGGTAGGGCGTTTGCCTTGCGACGAGCCCAGCCTGTGACAGCCCGGGTTCGATCCGATCCCCGGCATCCCATATGGTCCCCGAGCATCGCCAGGAGTAATTCCTGAGTACAGAGCCAGGGAGAAACCCCTGAGCATTGCCGGGTGTGACCCAAAAAGCAAAAAATAAATAAATAAATAAATAAATAAATAGATAGATAGATAGATAGATAGATAGATAGATGAATAAATAAATAAATAAATAAATAAAAATAACAGGCAGAGGGGCCGGAGCAATAGCCCAGTGGGTAGGGCATTTGCCTTGCACGTGGCCAGCCAGTGCCGACCCGGGTTTGATCCCTGGCATCCCATATGGTCCCCGAGCACCGCCAGGAGCAATTCCTGAGTTCAGAGCCAGGAGAAACCCCTGAGCATTGCCAGGTGTGACCCCCAAAAAGCAAAATAATAATAATAATAATAATAATAATAATAATACTAAACAGGCAGGGGCCAGAGTGATAGTACAGCGGGAAGGACATTTAGGAAGAACCTGAATCGGGTTTGATGCTGGGCACCTTAAGGGTCTCTTAAGCTCTCCAGTAGCGATCCCCTGAGTGCAGATCCAGGAGTAAGTCCTGAACACCCCGGGTGTGCCCCCAACAAACAAACAAACATAATAACAGCTATGTGGCTAGGACGTGGCTCAGTGGCAGCAATGCCTCCCAGCAGGTGCGAGGCTCCGGGTTCCAGCCCTCGCCCCATTGGCTGCCACACGCGTGGCCCCCAGCACGTGAGGCACCGCAGTGACAACACACAAACGAATGAGCAGGCCCTGCGCTATTCGGAATCTCATTAAACTGCCACAACAGAAAAACTCATTCATCTTTTTCCTAACGAGAGTTAACCATTAAATACAATGTTTCCTTTTCGTAAAGATAACATGTCCGGGTGATGGCTTTAGGCATAGCCGGGAACCGAGGGAAAACAGGACTAGAACCGATCCAGATGGATCCAGTTCTCCCCACTGGAGGGAGGAGCCTTTCAAACGCAGAACCCGCTGTCACAGCGCGCCCTGCAGGTCACATAGAAACAGCGACCGGAGAAACACCCAGAAACCCTCCAAGTATCAACAGCCAGAGGGAACAGCGGGGCAGAAACTCCGCTGCAGTGTTCCCCAAGCCTGTGCTCAGGTAGAAGCGCGCGCGCACACACACACGCACGCGAGCCCGCGCACACACACACACACACACACGATAATTGCAACTAATTAAATCCAGCCTTGCTGGTGCTTCGTTCTTGTTTGGGGGCTACAACCTGTGGTGCTTGGGGTCTACCCTGGATCTGTGCTCATGGGTAACTTTCAGCAGTACTTAGAGCATCATCACAAGAGGCTGGAGATTAAACCTGGGACCCCAGACATGCAAAAAGGCCTCACGCCTTGTGGCTATCCCTCCAGGTCTCCATTCTGTGTTTCAGAATCCTGAGGCATTGGGGGCCCTCTGGAGAGTGTGTACAGAGGGCAGGGCACGTGCCTTGCACACGGCCAAGATGGGTTAGACCCCCCAGCATCTCATATGAGCCCTCTCAGAAGGGATCCCCTAAATGTAAATCCAGGAGTAACCCCTGAGCATTGCCTGGTGTGGCCCAAAAAACTAAAAAAAAAAAAAAAAAAAGTCCTGAGGCATTGGCATTTTCAAAGTTGGAACGAATTTGGAGCTAATATTTGCAAATCTATAAGAACAGTCAACCCCCCACCACACACACAAGATTGGAAACATTGAATTAGATTAAAATGATGCTGTTTTATATATACAATATTGTAATGAATTATGCTAACGGCGGTCAAGGTTATTCATCTTTACTTCCGTCACTACTGCAAATAGTACATGAAAAACAGCCAAAAGGTAGCTTCATCATGGGAGGGTAGCATGACTTTGAAATGTACACTTTGGTTTTCTAGCGACAAGTCACACTTAATAGCATCCCCCAAATGTGAAGCGTCCCCTGGGAAACCAAGGGGAGAAACACAAATACAATATGTTTCCTCTGCCTACGGGCGGTTTCCTCCGACTTCAGTTCAGCTTCTTTCCAAATCTGTTCTGCCTCCCACTTGCCTAGGCTGGGGTATCACTTAAAAGCAATCAAGTATTTCTCAAGAAAAGAGCACATACAGAAGTGGGGCACCCACACCCCAGTCAGTCACCGTGGGGAATGTCAGGGCTCTGTCAGCTGTGATTCAATTGCCCTTTCTTCCAACACCCTCCTCACCTCCCACCTCTTGGAATGAGAAGGTAGATGCCGGCTTTGCCCCAACCTACTTTCAGGGCTGGGATTGAAGGGTCCTTATCCCTGGTACAGAGACTTGGGATTTCCTAGAGAATTTTTTTCGAAGAATGACAATATCAAGGCTGGAGCAGGAGTTCAACAGGTAAGGTGTTTGCCCTGCATGAAACTGAGCTAGGTTTGATCCCTGGCATCCCGAATGGTCACCCGAGCCCAGGATAAGTCCTGAGCACAGATAGGTATAGCCCGAGAGAGAGAGAGAGAGAGAGAGAGAGAGAGAGAGAGAGAGAGAGCCTTTTTTTTACTTAACTCACGAACATGGCCCTTGACCCCTGCCTCGTTTGGAGAGAACACTGGCTTTGCGTTGCTAGAACATGAGCAAGCGGAGCCTGCATCTCTCCCAGGAGCTGGGATAAGCCTCATCTCCACAGCCTCCATTCCCAAAGCTCTAACCAACCCGGAGAAAGTGGGGGGAGCGCACCCCACAGTGCTCAGGGCTCACTCCTGGCGGGGCTCGGAGACCCTTTGCGGTGTCAGTTATCAAAGGGGGCCAGCAGCCTGCACGGTCAGTGCTGCCCCCATACTATCCAACCCATCTCCAGTGAAGGCAAACTCACCCCCTCCCTGGTCTCTATTCTGCATGTGGGTGGGGTTAATATCACTTCTGCACCCTGGCAGAACTCCAGAAGTCTTAAGCATTCAGAGCACCTCATCCCCCTCACCAAGGGATGACCCAAATTAGCCAACAGAGACAAATGAAGCCGAGGCTGAGGCCAGAGACTCAGGAGAGGGGCTGTAAAGGCCCTCATCAGGGGGCCAGAGACCATTTTGTTCACTGCAGGAAAGGGCGGGCTCAACAGGGCCGCAGGAACATGGGGACTAAGACAGGACACAGGAGGCAAAAGGGAGAAGAAGGGAGAAATAGGGGCTTGTGTGATGCTGTCCTTGGAGCAACAATGTCTGTGATACCGGGGCAATCGCCTGCTTCCTAGGGGCTCGCCCCTGCAGGCAGTTTGGGCCGTGCTCATGGAAAAGAGAAGAAACCTCCATACCTCTCATCTCCCAGAGGAGGGGCTGCAAGAACTAGTGGGAAATGTCTCTCCCACACTTCTGGCATTTAAAAAGCAGAAAACAGTTAAGTAGAATAGCAAGAAAAATAAGGATGTCAGAATGTACCCTGCAGGCTTCTGTACCACCGATGCAGAAAGGGGGAGGAAAATAGCCTCGGAAGCAGATTCTGTTAATAGAATCAACTTGTTTGGGGGAGGAGAAAGGGGACGGTTGGGCCATACCTGGCGGTGCTCAAGCTTACTCTTAGCTCTGTGCTCAGGGGTCACTCCTGATGGTGCTCAGGAGACCATATATGGTGCTGAGAAGCAAGCCAGGGTCATTGAATGCAAGGCAAGTGTCCTGTGCTGTATCTCTGGCCCTAGTATATTCTTCTTATGCAAATTAAAACTTGGGGTACTGGGGTTATGATGCTTCCCTGCATACAGCTGACCCCTGTTTGGTTCCCAGCACCATATATGGTTCCCTGAGCACAGTCAGGAGTGAACCCTGTGCATAGGACAGGATTTAGCCCTAAGCATTGCCAGGTATGTATCTAATTTGAATAAAGGTAAATATTAGTAACTTCAAAGTTTGATCATTAAAATTAGAAAGTAATCAATAATGTAACAAATAATATCTATAACTTCCAAACTAGTAGAAGGTGGAAACCAAACACATCAGCGTAAAGGAAGGCATAAAGATAGATTCATCTATCTTTTCAAAGGACATTCATAGAACAAGTTGAAAGGACAATGAATAAATATATCTAAATATTTCTATAATCACAGTGAAAATAATGGAATAAATGCTCCAGGCCAAAATAGAAAGAGCATTGTCAGACTAAATGCTTTAAATTATCCAAATAAATGCTATTCATAAGGAATGTATAGTCTAAAATATAAGAAAAGAGGATGGACCAAGCATATTCTAACCTAAAGAGAAAAAGAGTCTAGTTACAGAGATATTAGGGAAGAAAATTAAAATTGTAATTTGAAGAAAATTAAGTTGTGGGGCTGGCGTAAGAGCACAGAGGGTAGGGCATTTGCTTTGCACGTGGCCAACTCGAGTTCTATCCCTGGTATCCCATATGGTCTCCTGAACACCATCACGAGTAATTTCTGAGTGCGAACCAGGAGTAACCCATGAGCATCTCTGGGTATGACCCAAAAATAAAAAAAAATTGAGTTGTGGGGCCAGAGTGATAGCACAACGGGTAGGGATTTGACTTGGACGCAGCCAACTCAGGTTCGATCCTTGGCATCCTATAAGGTCCCCTGAGCACTGCCAGGTGTAATTCCTAAGTGCAGAGCCTGGAGTAACCTGCGAGCATCACTGGGTGTGGCCTAAAATAGCAAAAAATAATAATAATCTGTAATGTAAAAAAGAGAAGAGTACAAGAAAATACAGAAATGATAAATGTTTATAGCATCCCGCCCACATGGCAGAGCCTGGCAAGCTACCTGTGTCATATTTGATATGCCAAATACCAGTAACAATTACAGACCTCATTCCCATGACCTGAAGGAAAGGTTTGAGGGTTCCTGGAGCGGAGCAGATGCCCTTGGGCTACACTACATGTGACAGGACGTATGGAGATGCTACTGGTGCCCTATAGATGAACAACAGGAAGACAAGTGATACAAGTGAAATGTTTATAAGACATTTAATTATTTGGCATCAAAATATTTAAAACTAAAATTTATGTAACTACAATAAAACAAGATCACTATCATAAAAAAGTAAGACAGCACATCTTAATAAGGAAATAAGCATAAAATATTTTAAAAAGAATTAGAACAATTAATGATAATAAATCTATAATACATAATTTTTCCTAAAATATAAAAAATTAGTGAAAATGGACCACTTAATAGACCATAAAGTAAGTCAACAAATTTTAAAGGGAATGATACCATACTAACAAATTCTGTTTACAGTAAGATGTACCCTCAAAATCAGCAAAATAATAAAATTATGACCAAAAGATCCTCTGAAAATTAAGATACATAATTCGTAAATCAAATACAAGTCAAATGAGGAAAAATTTAATATGTGAAAGAGACCTTCAGTGGAAACATACTTCGGATGAGTTGAATGCAATTTGAAGCAAAGCAAAATGGACAAAGAGAGACAAGAACAAAATTAATTCAATAGAAAAGAAACATACACCAGCTACACTTTTTTTTTCTGAATTTAAAAAAAAATATTTTTACAATTACAAAGATATACAATTAAAAAGTTCCTATTTGGGTTTTGGTCATACAGTGTTCCAGCACCCATCCCGCCACCAGTGCCCATCTCCCACCACCAACGTCCCCGGTTCCCTCCCCCCTCCCCAGCCCTGCTCCATGGCAGGTTCTTGATTTCTTTCCATTCTCTCTCTCTTTCTCTTTTCCTTCCCCTCCAGACTATGGATTACAGAACATACATTAAAGGGTTGTCATGTGTATCTTTTTGCCTCTATTTAATGCTCAGTTCTAGGTTGGCATTAGTACCCTCGACAACTGTTAGCACACTGTTCCGTTTTCTGTCTTACCTAGCCTCTGACTCCCACATGTTTGTGATAATTTCTACCTTTGACAAGACCTCTTGATATATGTTTCACTTGACCTTGGATATTGGTATCATAATATGTACCTATATATTTATGTTATGCAGATAAATGCAGTCATTCTGTATCTGTCTCTCTCCTTCTGGCTAATTTCACTCAACACAATCTTCTCCGTGTCCATCCATTTATAGGCAAATTTTATAACTTCATTTTTCCTAAAGCTGCATAGTATTCCATTGTGTAGATGTACCAAAGCTTCTTTATCCAGTCATCGATTTTCGGGCACTCTGGTTGCTTCCAGATTCTGGCTATTGTGAATAATGCTGCTAAGAACATAAAAGTAGGGATGGTGTTTCCGCTGCGTATTTTTGGTTTCCCAGAGTAGATTCCCAGGAGTGGTATGGCTGGGTCAAATGGGAGTTCAATTTCTAGTCTTTGGAGGAATGTCCATATTGTTTTCCAGAAAGGCTGTACCAGCCGGCATTCCCACCAACAATGGATGAGTGTCCCCTTTTCCCCACATCCACGCCAGCACTTGTTGTTCTTGCTCTTTTGAATATGTGCCAGTCTCTGTGGTGTAAAGTGGTATCTCATTGTTGTTTTGATTTGCACTCTCTGATGATTAGTGATGATGAGCATTTTTTCATATGTTTTTTGGCAATTCGAATTTCTTCCTTGCTGAAGTTTCTGTTCATTTCTTCTCCCCCTTTTTTGATGAGGTTGTTTGTTTTCTTCTTGTAAAGTTCTACCAGTGCCTGATATATCCTGGATATTAACCCCTTATCAGATGGGTATTGGGAATGGGAAAGTATTCTTTCCCATTCTGTGGACTGCTTTTGTATCTTAGTCACTGTTTCTTTTGAGGTGCAAAAGCTTTTTAGTTTCATGTAGTCCCATATGTTTATCTTTTCTTCTAGTTGCTTTGTTAGTGATGTTTCACCTTTGAAGATGACTTTAGCTTCAATGTCGTGGAGGGTTTTTCCTATATTTTCTTCAATGTACTTTATGGATTCAAGTCTGATATTGAGATCTTTAATCCATTTTGATCTGATTTTTTGTGCATGGTGTTAGACAAAGGTCCAAATTCATTTTCTCACATGTCGCTGCCCAGTTTTCCCAACACCACTTGTTGAAGAGGCTTTCCTTACTCCATTTTAGACTCGTTACACCTTTATCAAAGATTAAATGATCATGTGTTTGAGGTTGGGTGTCAGGATACTCAATTCTACGCCATAGGTCCACAGGTCTGTTTTTATTCCAATACCATGCTGTTTTAATTACTACTGCCTGTAGTAGTTTGAAGTTGGGAAAGGTGATGCCTACCATCTTCATTTTCCCAAGGATTGCTTTAGCTATCCTTGGGGGTTTATTGTTCCATAAAAATTTCAGGAGCATTTGGTCAATTTCTTTGAAGAATGTCATGGGTATCCTTACAGGGACTGCATTGAATCTGTACAGAGTTCTAGGGAGTATTACCATTTTGACAATGTTGATTCTCCCCATCCATGAGCAGGGAATATGTTTCCATTTCCTTGTGTCCTCTTTTATCTCTTGGAGCAGTGTCTTGTAGTTTTCTTTGTACAGGTCCTTTACACACTTGGGTAAGTTGATTCCTAGGTATTTGATTTTCTGTGGCACAATTGTGAATGGAATTGTTTCCTTAATATCCCTTTCTTCTCTTTCGTTGTTTGTATATAGGAAAGCCACCGACTTTTTGGGTGTTGATTTTGTATCCTGCCACTCTACTATATGCGTCTATTGTTTCTAGGAGTTTTTTGGTAGAGAGTTTAGGGTTCTCTAGGTATAATATCATGTCATCCTAAAGTAATGATAGCTTGACTTCGCCTATCTAGATGCCCTTGATGTCCTTTTCTTCTCTGATTGCTATGGCAAGTACTTCCAGTACTATATTGAATAAAAGAGGTGAGAGTGGGCAACCTTGTCTTGTCTCTGATCTCAGGGGGAAGGCTTTCAACTTTTCCCCATTTAGAATGATGCTCGCCATGGACTTTTGGTAGATGGCTGTAACTATCTTGAGGAAAGTCCCTTCAATTCCCATTTTCTGGAGGGTTTTAATCATGAACGGGTGCTGGATCTTGTCAAATGCTTTCTCTGCGTCTATTGATAGGATCATATGGTTTTTATTTTTTCTTTTATTGATATGATGTATTAAATAAAATACATCATAGGGTGATACCATTTCACCAAAACTCTTCAGCGCCACCCTCGAGAACATCATGCTACAATTAGAATGGGAAGGGAATGGGAGTGAAGATAGATGGTCAGCAACTACACCACCTCCCGCTTCGCTGATGACATCGTTCTAATAACACCAAACATTAGCCAAGCGGCACAAATGCTGGCTGACTTCGACCAAGAATGTGGAAAGATAGGTCTACAGCTGAATCTAAAGAAAACCATGTTTATGAAAAATGAACTAGTTCCAGAGGCCCCATTCACTCTCAATGGAACAAACATCTCTGAATGCAGCAGTTACGTGTACCTAGGTCGAGAAATCAACATGATGAATGACCTAAAACCTGAGCTGCGCAGAGGAGGAAGAGAGCAGCATGGAATGCCTTCAAAGGCATCGAAGAAATAGCTAAAAAGGACAAAGAACCTCCGGCTCCGGGCACATCTCTTTGACTCCACCGTTCTCCCTGCGTTAACATACACCTCAGAGACCTGGACCCTATGAAAGCAGGAGGAGAATGCTATTCGGGTCTCCCAGAGAGGAATCGAAAGAACTATGCTTGGAATATCACGCCTCACTCAAGTGAGAGAAGGAATCCGGAGTTCTGACCTCCATCGCTATTCCAGAATCAGGGACGCTGTCTCATTTGCCAAGGCATCGAAAATCAGATGGACTGGACATGAAATGCGATTTGGAGATGACCGCTGGACTAGAGCCATTACCGACTGGATCCCACGGGATGTCAAAAGATCACGTGGCCGCCCACCTACAAGATGGTCAGACTTTCTTGTCAAGACCCTGAAGGAATGGTTTGAGGCTCTTCATGTTCCTGAATCAACCAGATGCCATTGGGCTACATTGGCACGTGATAGGGTCCAATGGAAATGTTATTGGCGCCCGCTCGAGCAAATCGATGAATAACAGGATTCAAGTGACCAAGTGATCAAGTGATATGATGTATTATGTTAATTGACTTGCGAATGTTGAACCATCCTTGCATTCCCGGGATGAATCCTACTTGGTCATGATGTATAATCTTGATGAGTCTTTGAATTCTGTTTACCAGCTACATTTTTAAATGGTGAAAATCCTAATCAAACAAATGAGCCTCTGGCAGGATTGAACAAGAAGAGACCACAGAAGAGAAGCAGAAAGGAAGAGAGAAAGGGAGAGGGAAACTTTTTTATTAGAAATGGTGCAGCAAACATTTTTAAAAATAGGAAGATATTAGGGGGAAAATAAACAATTCCTAGGAAAAGATTACTTGCCAATCTGACTCAATAATAAATCAAACAATAAAAATGGTAGAATAAGTCATATAAGTAGGGAACAAGAGATAGTCCAGCAACATGGCGTGCGCAGAGCAAGCCCCAGGTTCGAGTCCCCGCTTCAGGTGGTCCCTGAGCATCACCAGTGGAAGCCCTCCAGGCTCCCAGCACAACCCAGAGAACCTGGGAAAATCCCAGCACTGACACATTTGTCTGTTAGACTCTTGCATTTCCTTCCGTGTCACCATTGTTTAGAATAACATTCAAATTCTAAATAGATTAGAATATTCAAATATATTCAAATTCTAAATATATTAGGTTCTCTTTTTTTTTTTTTTTTGGGTCACACCCGGCGATGCTCAGGGGTTACTCCTGGCTCTGCACTCAGGAATTACTCCTGGCAGTGCTCGGGGGACCATATGGGATGCCTGGGATTGAACTCCGGGGCGGCATGGGCCGGCAGGTCAAGGCAAACGCCCTACCCGCTGGACTATCGCTCCGGCCCCGGGTTCTCTTTAAGAACCATACATGTGACACGATCATAGAAATTATCTCCAAAGGGGACCACAATCAAAGCGAGGATCGCTCATCCAAGTGGAATTTATTTTGTTAAAATTAAGATCTAACTACACATATTAGTTTAAAATAGATAGATAATTGTCTCCATGCCATTGACTGATTAGCTGTTCTTTTCCAACAGAGCTGACATGCTACCCTTTTACTGTAATATAGGTAACATGGTTACAGTTGTGTCAATGTTTTTACTTGTGATATACTGTTATGACTGATGGAATGGTTTTGAGGCTCCTTATGTTCCTGGAGCGAGATGATGCCCTTGGGCTATCTAGCATGTGACAGGAGGCATTGAGATGTTACTGGTCCCGCTCGAGCAAATCGATGATCAACTGGAAGTCAATGATCAAATGGAAGTCAAGTGATCAAGTGATACCGTTATTGCATCACCCCCAAAGTGCCCAGAACCTCCCATCCATCTTTCATTTTTTAGTTATTACAGCTTAGGTCAGACATTTATAATACTGATTGATTTGCCTCCCCTCACTACCACTTACGTACCTAAGCCCCTCATCAAAGCTCTGCGTTATTTCCAATCTACCAGCCTTAAGCCCCTTTAGAGACAGGACCTATCTATATCTTCTATTCTTTTCCATCCTGAGTCTTGCTCGCCTCTGCCCCAGTTCTATTAGTTGGCACTACTGTGTGGTATTTCTGCATCCCATAGTTTTTTAGAATTCTTCTGCAAAATTGTTTGTTAGGCTCTTGCATTTTCTTCAGTGTGTCTATTGTTTAGAATAATATTCAAATTCTAAATATATTAGAAGGAGCATTGACATAAAAAATTAGAAAGAAGATGATCCTGGGGCTGGAGCGATAGCACAGCGGGTAGGGCATTTGCCTTGCCCATGGCTGAGCCGGGTTCGATCCCTGGCATCCCATATGGTTCCCTGAGCACTGCCAGGAGTAATTCCTAAGTGCAGAGCCAGGAGTAACCCCTGAGCATCGCTGGGTGTTATTAAAAAAAAAAAGACAATCCTGTTTCCAAATCTGGAGAATGACTTGCAGTGGAGGCAAACAGACGGGCTGGAACCATCTGGAGGTTCGCATGGCAGAGAGCTCTGGGCCTCGAGGCTCTGAGAACAGCCCAGCACCCAAAGGAAATGAAGTCCAATCACAGTGGAGAAAACCGGGAGCAGAGTATTCATAGCTGAGCCTTCGGATGAAACCACCTCTAGCCCATACGAGGCTGCGACCTAGTGACACTGATCTCCAGACCCACAAGGGACATCAATAAGTGCTGGCCATAATTTGCAACTGATAGTTATTGCTTGACTTCCCCAAAGCTTATTCGGATATACTATTCAAATTATAAGAGAGTTTGATGGTTGCTGGGTACAGCGGAGAATGTACATATCCATCTATCAATAAAGAGCTCACTTGATCACTTGATCACTTGAATCCTGTTATTCATCGATTTGCTCGAGCAGGGGCCAGTAACATTTCCATTGGACCCTATCACGTGCCAATGTAGCCCAATGGCATCTGGTTGATTCAGGAACATGAAGAGCCTCAAACCGTTCCTTCAGGGTCTTGACAAGGAAGTCTGACCATCTTGTAGGTGGGCGGCCACGTGATCTTTTGACATCCCGTGGGATCCAGTCGGTAATGGCTCTAGTCCAGCGGTTACCTCCAAATCGCATTACATCTCCAGCCCATCTGATTTTCGATGCCTTGGCAAACAAGACAGCATCCCTAATTCTGGAATAGCGATGGAGGTCAGAACTCTGGATTCCTTCTCTCACTTGAGTGAGGCGTGATATTCCAAGCATAGTTCTTTTCGATTCCTCTCTGGGAGACCCGAATAGCATTCCCAGCCTGCTTTCGTAGGGCCCAGGTCTCTGAGGCGTATGTTAATGCAAGGAGAACAGTGGATTCAAAGAGATGTGCCCGGAGCCAGAGGTTCTTTGTCCTTTTAGCTATTTCTTCGATGCCTTTGAAGGCATTCTATGCTGCTCTCTTCCTCCTGCGCAGCTCAGGTTTTAGGTCATTCATCATATTGACTTCTCGACCTAGGTACACATAACTGCTGCATTCAGAGATGTTCATTCCATTGAGAGTGAATGGGGCCTCTGGAACTAGTTCATTTTTCATAAACATGGTTTTCTTTAGATTCAGCTATAGATCTATCTTTCCACATTCTCGGTCGAAGTCAGCCAGCATTTGTGCCGCTTGGCTAATGTTTGGTGTTATTAGAACGATGTCATCAGCGAAGCGGGAGGTGGTATAGTTGCTGACCATCTATCTTCACTCCCATTCCTTCCCATTCTAATTGTAGCATGATGTTCTCGAGGGTGGCGCTGAAGAGTTTTGGTGAAATGGTATCACCTTGTTGAACCCCTCTTTTGACATCAATATCACTTCTTTGTAGAATGGTGAGATCCTGGTGGTGAATCCGTAATACAGCTCACGAAGGATCTTGATGTATTGGGTTTGAAACGCCCTGTTTGTCTAGGGGCTTCGATGACTGCTTCAGTCTCCACAGAATCAAAGGCTTTCTGTAAATCAATGAACGTGAGACAGAGCGGCATCTTGTACTCCTTACAAACCTCAGTGAGCTTGGTTACCGTGTAGATATGGTTGATTGTGCTGAATCCTTTCCGGAAGCCAGCTTGCTCACATGGTTGTCCTTCATCTAGTGTTCTGCCAATCCTTTTCAAGATGACTCGTGTAAACAGCTTGTAGATGATGGACAACAGGCAGATGGGGTGATAGTTGCCGATGTCCTGAATGTCTTGAACAGTGGAACTGTCCTGCTGGTTTTCCATTGGGAGGGCACCTTGCATTCGGACAGGTAGCGTGTGAAGAGCCGAGCTAGTGTATTGATGAGTACCGACGGCAGATTCTTCAGGTGTTCGGGTCTGACTTTTGCCTGGGCCTGGTGCTGTTCCCTTCTTTACCAACAAGATGGCATGTTGGATTTCAGAAGGGAGAACGTTGGGAATGACATATCCATCCTGTGGAATTTGGTATGTGGGCAGGTGGATGTGGCTATCAAAGAGATTTGAGTAGAAGTCGGAATAATCTTCTCCATTGCCTTTCTGGAAGATGTGATAGATCCATCAGGGAGTCGGAGGGCAGTCATCTTGGTCTTATAGTTGGCAAAGGACAGGTAGGCAGTGCAAATGCTTTTCCCGGCTTCTGCTGCATCTTCCAGTATTTCTGCTCTTCTGTCTTTGAGGTCTTCTTTTATCGCTTCTCTGTACTGTTTAGCAAGCTTGGACGTTAGCATTTGGTCTCCTGAGGCTCGCACCTTGCCACGTTGGTGAATGAGCTCAAGAGTTTCTGAAGACAAGTGACCATCCACATACAAAGAAGATGAAATTGAGAAATTCTACATGGCATTGGAGGAGTTCTATAAAAATGATCACACCTTCTACAAGATCATAGTCGGTGATTTTAATGCCAAGATAGGACCGAGAAGATCAGCTGAAGAACTCCACATAGGGACCCATGGCCTAGAATGGAACGAACAGGGTGAGAGACTATCTGGAGTTCATCATGTCCACCAAGACCATTCATGGGAACTCACAGTTCCAGAAGGCTGAAGCGAAACGTTGGACATGGGAATCTCCTGGCGGACAGTTCCACAATGAAATTGACCACATCATCTTCAATCGACAGTTTTGTCTGACCGATGTTGCTGTCGTCCCCCAAATTCCAAACAGGATCGGACCACCGTCTCCTTCGTGCAAAATTCTACTTCCTGCAACAGGGAGAAAAGGCTGCAAAGTTTAAGAAGAGAACTCCCGGAACGACCACCAACTGGGAACTCTTTGGCACCATTGCAGCAACATGGGAAGATATCACCATTGAGCGACATCAATGAAGAATACAACCGACTGGTTCAGCACCTCCAGGATTGTGCGAAGAATTCCAAGAGAAAGACACAAAAGGACGCTTGTCTTCAATAAAGAGCTAAAACATAAAATCATTTAGAAGTCATGCATAATAATATCTAAAAATATTAACACCTATGAACTTAGAAGAGTTGTCTCAGAGATTTACAGAGAAAATTATGGAGTAATACTAGACAGTAAATAAAACTTAAATGGGAAAATAGCTATGTTCAAGATTGTGAATATGTTCATCCTCCCCCCCAAATTAGTCTATATATTTTAGTGTAATGCCAATCAAAGCCCAACTAAGCTTTTCTTTTTCTTTTTTCTTTTCTTGTGTAAATCACAGTTTTATAAAAACTGATGCAAAAGGCTTAACATACCTGAAGAACAAGGTAGGGTGACTTATCCTTCCGTGTATCGAGAATGTTTGCCACA
>JAJIBD010034834.1:0-35930 GCA_021461705.1 Cryptotis parvus
CTTTTCTGTGCCTGACAGCGAAATCGTGGCAACACGTGTCAAGTCACGACTTTCTTAAAAACTTGGATGATGCAATTGGTCCCAGCAATACAGAGGCAGCCTGCACTCAAATCCTGGCTAGGTAGGAAATAGAAGAGAATGAGGTAGAGGTTGGGAGCTCAAGGGTCTGGGCCGCATGCTCTGAGAGGTAGAGGGACCCCCCAAGTCCCGTCTCTGGTACTGAGCACTGCTGGCCATACATAGTCCACGTCCACTGAGCATTTCTGGGCCCAGTGTTACAGGGAGTCGAACCTGGGCCACCAAAGCAGAGCCAAAGACCATCCCCTTCCCAAACAGAAGACTAACGGTGTTCCGACAGTCCAGTCTGGGCTTATCTCAGGTCATATATACCACCAGTATGAGTTCTAATTTGATGAATGAATCAGGAGTTATACGGAAGACCAAGACACTGAAGGCCAGTACATGTGCAGAGATGAGAACACATGGAAGGCTTTACTTCACCGTCTATTTACATACTCATTGTATCACCATCTGTATGTGTATCGTTATTCTTCCTGCATTTTAATCACTTGTATCACTTGTCTTCCCATCATTCACCAATTTGCTCCAGCAGGCACCAGTAGCATCTCCCTTCATCCCGGTTCGTGCTAGTGTAGCCTAAGGGCATCTGTTCACTACAGGAACAAGAAGAGCCTCAAATCATTCGTTCAGGTCATGGGAATGAGGTCATCATTGTTACTGTTCTTGGCATATTGAATATGACACGGGTAGCTTGCTAGGCTCTGCCGTCTGGGTGGGATAGTCTCTAATATCTAGAGATACTAGTATCTCTAGTATCTAGTTCTTGTAAGGAACTAGACACTCATAAATAGGAGATAGTCCTCCGTGGCTGATCCCCTGGGAGGGTGAGACTGCTCTGAATCTGTTTCCTCACAGGTACAGTGGAGACCAGAGTACCTCAAAGGCCGTCTCTGCAGGTGGCAGGGGTGGGAGGCAGGGCGACAATGAGATTTTTGGATATAATAAAAGATTTGGGGACATATTAAGGGATGTGGGTTGAAGAAGCCATTGTCTCTCTAACCCAAAGCAGCCCAAACGCATGCATGCTGGAAACCCCAAGATGCGTAACTGAAGGACACATAAAATTCTGCCATAGTTTAGGCTGGGCCCCAGGAGGGCTCCCACAGAAAGACTAAGATAAGCAATGAAAAAGACTACTCAAAAGCACAAGTTCCTGTAACAACACCCTAGCAACAGACCCTTACCTACATAGAAAAGTGCAAAGGAGGGGAGAATTTAGAGAATTCTATAAAACTAACTTTGCAGAGGCAAGAATGGCCTGTTCATGTGCCAAAATTGTCAAAAGTGCTATTACCACATAGAACTTAGCATTAAATACAGGCAAAAAGATACACATGATAACCTCGAAGTATATGTATTACAATCCACAATATGTAAGAGAAGGAAGAGAGATAGAAAAAAAGAAAGAGATAAAGAACCTGCCATAGAGGCAGGCTAGGGGAGGGGGAGGATATCGGGGACATTAGTGGTGGGAGATGGGCACTGGTGCAGGGATGGGTGCTGGAACACTGTATGACGGAAACCCAAACATGAACATTTTTGTAATTGTTTATCTCATGGTGGTATAATAAAATATATTTTTTTTAAAAACGGCCAGAGTGCCCGAAAATCGATGACTGGATAAAAAAGCTTTGGTACATCTACACAATGGAATACTATGCAGCGGTTAGGAAAAATGAAGTTATAAAATTTGCCTACAAATGGATGGACATGGAGAAGATTATGTTGGAGCGAAATTAGCCAGAAGGAGAGACAGACACAGAATGACTGCATTTATCTGCATAACATAAATATATAGATACATATTATGATACCAATATCCAAGGTCAAGTGAAAGATATATCAGGAGGTCCTGTCAAAGGTGGAAATTATCACAAACGTGTGGGATTCAGAGGCTAGGTAAGACAGAAATGGAACAGTGTGCTAACAATTGTTGAGGGTACTAATGCCAACCTAGAACTGAGCATTAAATAGAGGCAAAAGATACACATGACAACCCTTTAATGTATGTTCTGTAATCCATGGTCTGGAGGGAAGGAAAAGAGAAGAGAGAGAAATGGAAAGAAATCAAGAACCTGCCATGGAGCAGGGCTGGGGGAGGGGGAGGGAACCGGGGACGTTGGTGGTGGGAGATGGGCACTGGTGGCGGGATGGGTGCTGCAACACTGTTTGACCAAAACCCAAATATGAACTTTTTAATTGTATATCTTTGTAATTTTAAAAATAAAAAAAAAAAAATAAAAAAATAAAAAAGCGGCCTGTTCTCCACCTTGGAGGCCAGCCGCATCTCATTTCTCAATTTGCAAGATGTACCCTAGATTTTATCGCCTCTGAAGAATTCTGAGTTCCCTCTGAATATGTTTCTCTCTCCCATAAAGATACCTTATATTTCTTCGTTCCCTTTCAAAAAAGGGGAAGGAGCGAAAAATTTTTCCCTACGAGGAAAGATGACTAACTAAACTGGGAACCTGAGGGGGAGAAGAGGATTTACTTCTTTTCCTGCAAAGAGGAATTCGTACTCAGCATTTTAATCACAAAAATGAAATCATAGGATTGAATGATGGAATTAGAGATTCCTCAGGTATAAACTCTCTTGCACTGCTGTATAGAATTTATTTTCCATTAGAGCAAACCTTTCCTTCCCTCCTTCCTTCTTTCCCTCCTTCCCTCCCTCCGTCCTTCTCTTCCTCCCTTCTTTCTTCCTTCCCTTCCTCGCTCCTCTTCCTTCCCTCCCCCATTCCCCCTTCCTCCCTCCTTCCTTCCTTCTTTCTCTCCTTCCCTCCCTTCTTCTCTCCCACCTTCCTTCCTATTTGCCCTCCTTCCTTCTTTCGCTCCTTCCCCTTTTCTCTTCCCTCCTTCCTATACACTTTACTGCTGAGCGCTGCCCCGGCAGAAATACTCCAATGTCCCACTTGAACTACGGTCAATGGTTCTTCAGTGTGATCATTCAGAGTCACCAAAGCAAAAGGGGAGAAATATATATTTTCATCCATATATAACTGAGGAAGTTAAATGTGAATGTTCCTGTGAAAGAGACTCCATGGACATAAATGTGTCATTAAAAAGATTCAGAATTTCTTGAGTACAGAATAAACAGTAATGCTTTTATCAAGTAGAATCTTTGGTTGCTGAGGAACAGTCCAGCGGGTAAGGTAAGTTTGCCTTATACACACAACCGGGTTTGATCTTTGGTATCCCATATGGACCCTAGAACCTACTAGGAACCAAGGAGTGATCCCTGAGCACAGAACCATGAATAACCCCTGAACACTGCAGGTTGTGTGCCCCAAACACTCACAATATAAGTAGGATCCTTCCCCACAATGAAGAAAGACTTGAGGAATTATACCAGAAACCATCCCATAAACTTGAGGACCCTGCACCTTTCTAATTAATGTTTGTGAACCAGATCTCATCTGTGTTCTTTAAGCAAAGCAGAACTTCAGGCTTGGTTATCTGTGACACTCAGGGTTTTCTTTTGGCAGGACAGCTCCTTAGGTTGGCGTTTTTGCATTCTTAGCACAAAGAGTTAAAGATTGTTTTGGTAAGTCAACTGAGAAAAACCAGCAAAGGAAAAGGAACTGATTTAAAATGTAAGAGCTTATGAAAAATCATCTATAGAAGAGCTATTAAGAAAAATAGACCAAATAAAGACACCAAATTTGATTATTTTTTTACATATATGTTCATATATTGATAGATGATCTAAAAGTCTCATAAATGAAGGCTGTACCATGTAAGACAGGATAAGTACGTAGAATGGATGGGAGTTCATCTGCTAAAAGTTATATTCTCAGAGAACATGAAATTCCCTCTGAAAATGAGCTAATGTAATTTCTAGAGAAGGCAAGACATTATATCAAGACATTATATCCAAGATATTATATCTGAAAGACATTAATCCAAAATCTATTTTACTACTTAAAAATAGATGCTGATGAAACACTATTATAATTTACATTTTCAGTACAGGATTTTCAGGAATTACTTCACAGGTTTCATTGTTTGTAGAACATGTCAAGTACATATAGTTTCAATTGTTTCATCATTGTGGACATTTCCAGATCTGGGAGTAACCAGAAGCAATGACATAAGAATACACATTCAAATGGACGTCACAGATTCTACCTTATATCAGATTCACCTGAGGACGTAAAAGTCCCATTTTGGAACCCGCTCTCTCAGTAATTAGGATTGTCAGAGGCCCAGCCCAAGAATTTGTGTTCCAATAAGGCTCCTAAGATACACTTTGAGCAACACTATTCACTGTATTTGGTATCAAAGTGGCAGAAAGTCTAGAAAATAAACATAACGATCTTCAAAATGTTGCATACATATATATTTATAACTATCACACAAGCTTCCCATGTTGCTGCTGAAAGCTTATTTATAATATTCTGAACATTAAATTATGGATCAGTGGTTATGTCCCCTCATGCATTAAGCTGCCCTGAGATAAAGAATTTCTTTTCTTTTCTTTCTTTCCTTTTTGGTTTTTCAGTTTGGGGGTGGGAGATAGAATTTCTGATCTAAGAGTCTCTAGGAAGTACCAAAGACTTTGCAGAGATCTTCTATTTTCTGGGAGGGTCACCCCAGGCAATGCTCAGGGGCTACTCCTGGTTCTGCTCTCAGGAATTACCCCTGGCAGTGCTCAGGGTTGCATATGGATTGCCAGGTTTGAACCTGGGTCCACCACATGCAAGGCAAAAGCCCCACTGGCTGTGCTGTGCCCTGGCCCCCTATTTTGCAGCAAATCCTTAAAAGTTTGGGACTGGAGCAATAGTATAGCGGGCACTATCTTTCTTTCTTTCAAAACTGAAAAACCACAAAGGAAAGAAAGAAAAGAGAGTTTGCCTTGAATGTGGCAGATCAGGGTTCGACCCCGGCATCCCATATGGTCCTCTGAGGCCTGCCAGGCATAATTCCTTAGTGCAGAGCCAAGAATAACCCCTGAGCATCATTGGATGTGACCCAAAAAGAAAAAAAAGTGCACAATTTGACATCAGATTTTGTTTTAAAGCTCAGTGCTGGGGAGCAAACCTTTGAGTTTCCCTTAAAGTGACAATTAAGACAATCCCTTTCTTAGCACAGTAATGAATCTCTCCCCAAATAGTCTAACTGTAAATTTATAAGACTTCCCTACGCTACGTGCAATCTTATATTGGCTATGTGCAATCTTATATTGGAAAGCAAAATTTCAGTTTTAGGAGATAATTATACTATTAAATCACACTCTGTAAATACAGGCAAAATCAAATAACTTTACTATTATTTAAAAATTGTATTTAAAAACACACATCTCTCAAGTAGCTGATAATGTGACATCTGGCTGACAAGTGCCATTTATGGATTAATTTCAGCCTGCCATCTTTTACACTCAAGATTCTTTGAATGTTTGAATTACTCTTGTGTTTTACTTCTCTCCACATTGAAATTAGGGCAAAACAATCTGTTTTCTCTTGTGACAGACGTCTCCCATGAGAACTTTGGATATTTTTCATCAGTCATGAAATCATTCATATTTTTATTTTTGGTATAGAAAAGACAAAAGTCACAGCTGCTCATAGTACTAGCCCCTATCTTTTTAAAAATTTGTCTTTGGGAGGCCTCACACAGGTGTGATCAGGGGCTACTCCAGGCTCTGTGCTCGAGGATCATTCCTGTCAGGCCTGGGCACCATATGCTTTTAAGACAGAGCCCCAGCCTCAAGCCTGGAGAGCTGACACCCGGCCATGGCACCATGGACCTGTCCAGCTAATGTTACCCTTCTCAATTTTGCAACCAAAGTTACAATTCCTTCTGGAACATTTTAAGTAACCTCAAGAGAAAGGGCTGCCTTAGGGTTTTGTTTCTCAGCAGAGCACATTCTTTTGGGGAATTTCTATAATTCTCTGCAGGCATCCCTAACTAACGCGTTGGGCATGAATCTCCAAGGCATGGTGCCATCAACAAATAGACAACAAAATCCACGTAGACTTTCAGGGAACACAGAAGAGTCATAGACAAGGACCGGGGAATCAATTCACAGTTTAATGTTTGCTTCAGGTGCCAGAGAAGGAGACAGTATTAGTAAGAGGCGCCTCTAATGGCCTCAGATGATTCCCTTGGATTCAGACACACTCAATGGAACCTCGATTCCTTCTGAAGTTCCACTGGATACCACGTGGTCTCAGTCTAAAATAAACAGCTGCTAAATGGAATAGACAGCAGAGAAATTAAAATGAGATGGTGCATCCATTACAGAAATGAGTAGCACTGCTTGTACGGATCCGTATTATTTATATTGAATACTCAAAAGTGAACTGATTTTTTTCCCCTGTGACCTTTCTTGGATCTATCAGGCTTCAAACAAAGGCTGAAATGGATCTGAAGAAAATGCTTTAAAGTTTTGATAATAGTCTAATATAGTGTAGGCCATAAAAATTGGGTTGTCTTGAGAATCTGTACATGTAATTGATAGTAACAACCTAATTATTCCTATTGGACTTCGTACCTATCAACAAACATGACCAATTTTATTGGACTTCTATTACCATCAACGAACAAAATAATAACATAAACAGAAATTAAACTGTGCTAACTATTTTCTGAATAACTTAAAAGACTGCCCCTAAGTGATCTACACTGAAACTAAATTACACAACACATATACTGCGAAAAACAAGAGAGTCCAACCCAAAGAATCACTCTCCTGGGAATAGAGGAATTTGAAAACACTTTTGTAAGCTAAATCAATCTGCAAACTAAATCAATCTGCTTTTTTTGTTTGGTTTTGTTTTTTGCTTTTTTGGGTCACACCCAGCAATGCTCAGGGCTCTGTACTCAGGAAAGCACTCCTGCTGGTACTTGGGGGGACCAAATAGGATGCGGGATTGAACCTGGGTTGGCCGCATGCAAGGCAAATGCCCTACCCACTGTACTACTGCTTTGGCCCAATTTATTGTTTTAATATATGAAATTATGATGTGGCTTAACAGGCCAAAATTCTTGGTGCATCTTATGTTTTGTTCTTAAAGAAGAAAGAGAATGAGGACTTCTTTTTAAACATTCACGTAAATACACTTAATGAGCTGTCCACTGTGAGGTGAATTTCGTGACTGTCAAGACAAGAGAAAAATCAGGCTAACATCAATAAAATCCAACTAGTGATTTCAATACATAATGAGTTCGTGTCGTTCACATAAGCCCTCCCTTACGAGCCTTTCTTTCCAGGGACCGAGGCTGGAAACGGACCCTTCTCCCTCCACTTTCACAAACTTCGCGGAACTGAACACAAAATCCTAAAACCTGCATTTGCGATGTGAGTCACTAAGCAATCTCGGAAAGCATGTTTGTCCGAATTTTGTTGAGCTACCTGCTAAGCTGAGCCTCCAGGCCCAGGAAGACAGTCAGCACACTTGGCAGGCATCCGTGTTCAATCAAAGGTGATAAAATCACTCCTCTTTGTCTAGCCATCAGAAGGATTTCCACTGCGGGATGAAACCCGTATCAAGCGGACGGATGCTAAGACAACACCGTCGTGTTCTCTGCTCATCACATGGACATCATTCTCTCCCTGTTGATGAACACCTTGAGGTGTGCGTGTGAATGGCGAATTAGATATATTAGATACGGGCACCTCCGAGGAGTTTGGGAACTCCCCATTCCCCCAAACAATACTCTCAGAGAAACAAAACTTAAAGGCCAAGCTTTTTCTCTTTATAAACAATTTTCTTTAATTGAATCACCTGAGATACACAGCTACAACACTGTTCATTGGGGTCGGGAGTGATAGTCCAGCCGGGAGGGTGTTTGCCTTGCACGCAGCCGACCCGGGTTTGATCCCGGCATCCCATATGGTCCCCCGAGCACCACCAGGAGTAATTCCTGAGTGCAGAGTCAGGAGTAACCCCTGAGCATTGCCAGGTTTGATCCCCCAAAAAAAAAACATACAACACTGTTCACGACTGGGTTCAGTCATACAGTGTTCAACACCCGTCCCTCCACCAGTGCACGTTTCCCACCAATGTCCCCAGATTTCCGACTTGCCACCCGCTCCAGCCCAGCCTCTATGGCAGGCACTTTTCTTCCTCTTCTTTCTCTCTCTCCTTCTCTCTCTCTCTCTCTCTCTCCCTCTCTCTCTCTCTGGCTGTCTGGATGTCTGTCGCTCTGTCTCTCTCTCCTCTCTGTCTCTGTCTCTCTCTCTGTCTCTTTCTGTCTGTCTCTCTGGCTCTATCTGTCTCTGTGTCTCTGTCTCTCTCTCTCTATCTTTTCCTCTCTCTCTCTCTCTGTCTCTCTCTCTGTCTCTCTCTGGCTCTGGGTCTGTGTCTCTGTCTCTGTCTCTCTCTATCTCTTCCTCTCTCTGTCTCTGTCTCTGTCTCTCTCTCTGTCTCTCTTTCCTTTTTGGGCCCGATGGTTTGTACTACCCAGATCTTTTCTCTTACTGGGGACTACTTCAAATGTTTGAGGATCTGTAACTTGGACACCTGTCTGAGGGTTGCCTTTCTCTGAAGGGGGCCGCTAAAATACTGCCGTGATTAAAGAGGCATCATCATAACAGCGCTCATCAAACCCTTATCAAAGGCCGCCACTGAAAGCACGCAAGGCAGACACAGAAGCGATGACGCAGGTTTCATAAGTGACCCAAGTTATCACGACACTACACTCCAGTAGGGCCAGAGGCTAGCAGGCAGGTGAGGCTCCTCCTTGCCCTCGGCCACGCGGGTTCTGTCCGCAGCACCCGTAAGATCCCCCAAGCACTGCCCGGAGTGCCAGGCCAGGACTGAGCCGTGGGCACTGCTGGGTGTGGCCCCAAACAAATCTAGGATTTGGTCACAAATATTGTTCCACTCCCTCTGTGTAAGGGAAGTGCACAATGTGAGATCGTCGAACCAATACACAGAGACAAGATCCTTATAATGAACACAAACAGGACTGAGAGAGCGCATCGGAGAGCAAGCGGCGGGGCCAGAGCGGCAGCACCTGGGAGCAGGTAAGGGACTGGCCTTGCACGCTGCAGACCGGGTTCGATCCGGGGACCCGCCAGGAGTGAGCCTGAGTGCAGGGCCAGGAGCAAGTCCTGTGCAAAGCCGGCTGTGCACCACACACACACACACACACACACACACACACACACACACACACACACACACACACACAACACCACTAATTTCTGAGCATCCTTCAGCCCCAAAGGCTGGGCTTTGTTTACACAGACCCCGGGAACTGCCTGAGGACGGGCCGGCCCATGTGAGACCCTCTTTTGTTGTGACACAACCTGTCCCTCGAAGCTTAAAGGCACTTTCCCAGGGGCGGGGAACGCACACGCAAGGCGGAGTGGGGGCACACCCCGTCCCTTCCAAACTGGAAAGCAGTCTGGGGAGTGCGTCCTGCGCACCGCGGGTGCCGGGTGGCTTGTAACCCTGGGGTGCGTGACTTGCAAACTCCGGGGACCAGCCAATGAGGCATCGTCGTGTGCAGAGCTGAGGATGCACAAAACCCTCTTTCCAGATGCTTTCAGGGGCAGCGCGAGGCCCGTGGACAATGCACCCAAAGCACTTGTGCTTGCACCCCAGCAGCCCAGATCCGGCCCCGGCCGCCCGCCGGCCACTTACCTGCAGCCCCGGACAGCCGAAGGTGCTGCAGCGAGCGCGGCGGCGGCACGAGGCACGGCCCAGCCCGCCCTCCGCGCCGGGGGCGGGGCGCCCGAGGCCGCGGGCTCCTGGGGGGGGGCGGACGGAGGGCAACTGCAGCCTATCATAGGGAGCCTCGCGCCCTAGGCACCGCCTAGATGGCACGTGAGCACAACGCTGATCGCTGAATGGAGGATTCTGGAAAAGGCGGAAGCGGCTTGTGACCCCCGGGAGACTGGAGTGCTGGGGTGTTGGTTACCGGGCAACCAGGACTCAGCGGGGAAGAAGGTTCCCATGCACCGAAGCGGGCTCTAGCTGACCGTGAAGTGGCTGAAAGTGGAAGCAAGCACAGGCTCGCCTTTCTGCTTTCCTGGGAGATGTCAAAAATAAAATAGTAGGGGCCGGAGCGATAGCCCAGCGGGTAGGGCGTTTGCCTTGCACGCGGCCGGCCTGTGCCGGTGTGGGTTCAATCCCCGGCATCCCATATGGTCCCCCGAGCACCGCCAGGAGTGATTCCTGAGTGCAGAGCCAGGAGTAACCCCTGAGCATCGCCAGGTGTGACCCAAAAAGCAAAAAAAAAAAAAAAAAAAAAAATAATAAAATAGTAAATAATAAGTATTTGAATAAATATCTATTATAAAATAAAAAATTTATAATAAATTTTAAATTATTTTTAAATAATTTTAGATATTTTTAGAATTTTTGTATTTAAAATATATTCCATTATTTTTATATTTATTTTATTGTTTATATCTATATTTACTATTATTTTTATTTTTTAAATTTTTATTGTTCTTAAATTTTTTATTATTTTAATTTTTTATTGTTTTTAAATGTTTTATTATTTTTTAAATTTTTTATTTAAATTATTTTGTGACTAAATGCTTTTACAATAAAATCAATTCGAGTATCTTCTTGAGGGGCACGGAGGAAGGTGTTGAGGCGGAGCCCAGGGTGCTAAGCTGGAATGTCTCTCTGAATGCACTCAAGGGGAGACTCTCCCGGCTTCATCACTGGCTCATCCAGTGATGATGAAAACTCTGCAGGCAACCTCCAGGGGCGATTGTTTCTGTTACCTGGAACGCACCTGCCTTTGTGTGCAAAACTGACCTGCTCCTGGTGGAACCTGGTTTAAAAAGCCTAGCACTGTTATTCAGAGGTTTCCTCCAGATCTCAAATAACCTCATAACTACCACCAAAATGTAAAGAAAAATAGCAAATATATTGCAGTCTGAAATTTCCCTCTCAGCAGAAAGAAAATGGTAAAAGTTAGAGTCAGTGTTTTATAACTCCATAGTTGTGGACTTTCTAATAAAGGGCCTGGTGAGGTAGCACATCTTCCACGCAAATCTGATGGACAAATAAATTAGCACATTGTCTTCCAAAGAAATATCAAAGACAACAACCAAACAAAATTAAAACAAATGTTAAGTTCTAAAATCGGGTCATACTGGTTAAAGAAACTACAGCACATCTACAAGATGGAATCTGATGCAGCTGTTAGGAAAAATGAAGGCATGAAATTTGCCTATAATGGGTGGGCATGGAGACTATCATGCTGAGGGAAATTAGTCAGAAGAGAAAGGACAAATATAGAATGCCTGCATTCATTTGTGGGGTATGAAAAAAATGATCTGAGACTAATATCCAAGGTTGGGCACCAGAGGTCAGGAGGACTTGTCATGGTTGGAAGCTACCACAAGTGTGTGGAGGAACAGAGGTTAGGTAGAGAAGGGACCAGCTTGCCAATAATAATTGGAAATGGTAATGCTAGACTAGAACTAAATATTGGAAGTAGGTAAAGGGATGTGCATTATAACACCTCAATGGAAGGAGGGAGGATGAGGAGGAGGAGAAGATTAAGAAGAGAAGAAAAAAGAAGAATTAGAAGAAAGAAGAAGAAGGAGGAGGGAGGAGAAGGAGGAGGAGGAGGAAGAAGAAGAAGAAGAAGAAGAAGAAGAAGAAGAAGAAGAAGAAGAAGAAGAAGAAAAAATAAGGAGGAGGAGGGGGAAGAAGAAGAAGAAGAGAAGGAGGAGGAAGAGAAGGAGAAGTAGAAGGAGAAGATAAGGAGGAGGAGGAGGAGGAGAAGTAGAAGGAGAAGGAGAAGACGAAGGAAAAGACAAAGACGAAGAAGAAGAAGAAGAAGAAGAAGAAGAAGAAGAAGAAGAAGAAGAAGAAGAAGAAGAAGAGAAGAAGAAGAGGAGGAGGAGGAGGAGGAAGAGGAGGAGGAGGAAGAGGAGGAGGAGGAGGGAGGAGGAGGAGGAGGAGGAGGAGGAGGAGAAGAAGAAGAAGAAAGAAGAAGAAGAAGAAGAAGAAGAAGAAGAAGAAGAAGAAGAAGAAGAAGAAGAAGAAGAAGAAGAAGAAGAAGAAAGTGGGGAGAGAAACTGGGGACATTGGTGGTGGGAAATTGGCTCTGGTGGAGGGATGGGTGCTGAAACACTGTATGACTGAAACCCAAGCATGAGCAGTTTCGTAATAGTCTACTTCATTGCGATATAATAAAATTTAAATTAATTAAATAGATTCATAAAATTAATGTGAAATTATTTCACATGATGGTGGTTAAATATTTCTTCAAGTATGTTTACAAGTAGATATTTGATCTGAATTTAAATCAATAGGATTTAGCCTGATAAAAATGGAAATGAATAGGTGATGTAGCCCCAACAGTAAATCTAAATGTACAAATGTGAGGGATGTGCTTAAACATGATTTAAACAGTTGTTTCAATATCAATATTATTCTAAAAAGTGTTAAAATTGTTTTGTATCATTAAAAATGATTTAATTGTTTATAAAGCAAGTTTGTTGAACAATTGTTTGAAACATTATTTTAAACCATTAAAAATGATTTAAAGCAATTTTAATCTTTTGCTTCTCAGGAGGAAGCAGCAATGTGTGTCCAAATATATTCGGGGAGAAATAAAGCAGCATAAAACTAAACTGAAAACATGAGAAAAAGCAAATCATGGTGAATGTTGGATTCTGTACTTAAACTTTTAAATCCAAGGAAAATGCTGTCTTTAAAATCAGGGTTTACAACCTTAAAAGGACTGAAAGATCTACTCTAAGATAAGACAAAACTCAAAAGAACAACCAACCTATACAGAAAGATGGCACAAAATCCCATGACAATAATCTCTCTCAAAGTCAATGGTTTAAATGCAACAGTTAAGAGACACAGAGTGGCAAAATGGATCAAAAAATTGAATCCGACATTCTGCTGCTTTCAAGAAACACACCTGAACAATCAGAGCAAAGACAGGCTGAAAATAAAAGACTGGAAAACAATCTTTCACTCAACCCATGCAAAAAGACTGGGTAGCCATACTGGTATCCGACAATATAGACTTCAGGCTGAAGAAAGTCAGAAGGGACAGTGAAGGTCACTTCTTAATAGTCAAGGGATACATATATCAGGAAGAAATCACGCTATTAAACATATATGCACCCAAGGAGGGGCCAGCAAAATACCTAAAACAACTACTAATAGACTTCAAAGAAGACATTGACAGCAACACAATTGTAGTTAGAGACTTCAACACTGCTCTATCAACCCTGGGTAGATCAACAAGATTGAAAATTACCAAGGAAATACTGGCCCTAAAAGAAGAGATGGAAGAAAAAGGGCTGGTAGATATATATAAGGCATTTCATCCCCAAAAAAGCAGAATATACTTTCTTCTTCAGTGCACATGAGAGGACCTGAGGAAATGGAGACACATTCCCTGCTCATGGATTGGAAGGATTAACATTATCAAAATGGTAATGTATAAACTCCCTAGAGCTTTATACAGATTTAATGTGGTCCCTATAAAGATACCCATGATGTTCTTCAAAGAAATTGAACAAACACTCCTGAAATTTGCTTGGAATAATAAACCTCCACGAATAGCTAAAGCAATCCTTGGGAAAAAGAAAATGGAGGTATCACTTTCCCCAACCTCAAGCTCTACTACAGAGCAGTTGTAATTAAAACAGTGTGATATTGGTATAGAGACAGACCCGTAGACCTATGGAATAGAACTGAATATCCTGAAACACACTCTCAAATATACAACCACTTAATCTTCAATAAAGGAGCAAAAAAATATTAAGTGGAGCAAAGAAAGCCTCTTCAACAAATGGTGCTGGGAAAACTGGGCAGCTACTTGTAAAAAATGAACTTAGACCTCCTTCTAACGCCATGCACAAAAGTCAGATCGAAATGGATTATAGATCTCAACATCAGACATGAATCTATAAGATACATCGAATAAAACATAGGAGAAACACTCTTTGACATTGAAACTAAAAGTATCTTTAAAGACGACACACCACTGACCAGGCAAATGGAAGCAAAGGTAAACAAATGGGATTATATAAAATTGAAAAGCTTCTGCACCTCAAAAGAAACAGTGACCAAGATACAAAAGACAATCCACAGAGTGGGAAAGGATATTCACCCAATACCCATCTGACAAGGGGTTAATCACTTGATCACTTGATCACTTGAATCCCATTATTCATCGATTTGCTCGAGCGGGCGCCAGTAACATTTCCATTGGACCCTATCACGTGCCAATGTAGCCCAATGGCATCTGGTTGAATGTTGATATCCAGGATATGTCAGGGGTTAATATCCAGGATATATCAGGCACTGGTGGCACTTCACAAGAAAAAAACAGCCAACCCCATCAAAAAATGGGGGGAAGAAATGAACAGAAGCTTCCAAAAAGAAATTCGAATGGCCAAAAGGCATATGAAAAAGTGCTCTTCATCTTTAATCATTAGGGAGATGCAAATCAAAACAACAGTAAGGTACCATCTCACACCACAGAGACTGGCACACATCCAAAACAGCAAGAACAACCAATGCTGGCATGGATGTGGGGAAAAAAAGGACTCTCATCCACTGTTGGTGGGAGTGCCAACTGGTTCAACCCTTTTGGAAAACAATATGGGCATTCTTCCAAAAAACTAGATATTGAGCTCCCATTTGATCCAGCAATAGTACTCCTGGGAATATACCCGAGAGACCAAAAAACACATAGCAGAAACACTATCTGTACTTCTTTATTCATCTCTGCGCTATTCACTGTAGCTAGAATCTGGAAACAACCTAAATGCCCGAGAACAGAGGACTGGCTAAAGAAACTGTGGTACATCTATACTATGGGATACTATGTAGCTGTCAGAAAATACAAAATTATGAAATTTACCTGCAAATGGATGGATATGGAGACTATAATGCTGAGTGAAATTAGTCAGAAGGAAAAGGACAGATATAGAATGACTGCATTCATTAATAGGATATTGTTGCAGAACACCTAAAAGCCTAAAAGTCTCTGCATCTGCCCTGGATTGCCTCCTGCAGATCACTTTGTAGATAGGGGTAGTTTAAATGTGGCAGTTTATCTGACCATGTATTCTATATTGGATGGTATAAATATTCTCTCATGCTACCACAATCATTGTGGGACTAGCTAGATCTTACCAGCATATTTGCCTGGCCACGTTGGATCTCTAAGTAATTAGACCAGAGAGAAATGCTATTTGCCTCCAAGCAAGCAAGCATGGCTCCCTGATAACTCAAAGGCAACTAAAATACAAAACTACCGTGAAGTAGACGAGACTCTTGTGAAGGCTTGGAGAAATATTTAACTGGCATTAGTATAGTCTTGGTACAGAGGCATGCCATCTCAGAAACCCCCTTCTCTACTCTATAAAGGCTTTTCCAGGCAGATCTTGGCTCAAAACATTAGCATATAAAAGGGTCTAGGTGAGGTGCTGGGAGAAATTACCTGAGGGCATTTGACCCTTCCTGCTTCCCATAATAGTGGGAAGTCTGAGTTGCAGGGGCATAAAACTAGGCTGCTTCCTCTCTCCCACCTCTCTCTTTTTGGGCTCTCTTTTGGGGCTTGCACTCTTCTTGGGAGTCTTGTCTTTGTCTCCTCTTTACAGGGCCTTTACATGTGGTGGCTGCCATCTTGGCTTTCACATGACTGGGGTTTTAGCTGGGAATCCTAAGCACAGAGTTTTTTCTATTGCTGACTTGTATTCCTGAACATGTGATAAGTAAAGCATTTTAAAACTGTGTCCAATTCCTGAGTCTTTATCCATTCCCTGCCGGCTTCAGAGGTAGAAGGGAACTCGCTTCCTGGCACTGTCAGAGACCCGGCGGCATTCCCGACAGGATATAAATAGATACCAGTTTTACTAAGTGTGGGAAATGGTAATGGCAGACTAAAACTCACCATTGAATATACACAAAGAGACTTAAGTGATGAACTATAAATATCTGCAGGGCTAGCCACGATGTGTAAAAAAGAAGAGGGAGAGCGATGCAGAGACCGAGAGAGAGAGAAAGAGAGAAAGAAAGAGAGGAAACTGGAGTACTTGCTATTGAGGCAGCCTGGGGGTGGGCGGGAGGGGGTGGGGTACATTGGGGGTGGAAATGGAGCACTGGTGGAGGGATGGGTGCTGGAATACTGTATTCCAAGAACCAATTATGAACACCTTTGTAATTGTATGTCTCATGGTGGTATAATAAAAAAATTAAAAAATAAAATAAATATTAAGTAGCCAAAAAAAATAAAATCAGGGTTTACTCATTTGTTTGTTTGTTTGTTTGTTTGTTGTTTACTTTTTGAACAATACTGAGCTGTGCTAAAGAGCTCAATGCAATGCACAGGAATCATGCCTGGTGGTCCTCATGGGACCATGTGATGTCAGGAATCAAAACACATACAGAGAGCATGAGCCCCAATGGGTTTTTCCTAAGGTAAGATCTCTTGGGAATCATGAGGATGCAGAGAAACAGAAAAGCTTTGATTGACTAAGAAAATAAAGGCTGTTTATTTTCTAGTTCGTGGAGGAAATGCTGCAGCGTAAATGAACACAATCAATATAAGAATGACAAGAAGGCAGAAACATATCTGTGAAGAAAGACGTACTTTTCATTTCTGCATGACAAAAGTCAAATGCGGTGTAAGTGGTGAGAATTATATAAGAAAAGAAAGTTATCAAAGACAAAAGGTGTCTGATTCATTTGAGTGCCCTTTTATAACTGTCTTCTTCACAATTGCTTCAAAACCCCGTTAGTAATCATCTTCTCCATTATGTATTGTTATTTAGAGGTAAACGTATTGAGGCCTGGAAAGTTAGAGAACTGGCCAAAGTCAACACCTATGTTAGTTGTCAAATTCAGATGATGCCAGCATTCAAATGCAGGGCCCTTCTCCCTGTTAGCCTGGTTCGGCTCACCAGTTTTGAGAGGGAGTTGTGATCACCACAGCTGTCGTTACATCTAGAGCCCATACAAATTGTCTAACCTCATTTCCAAAGAAAACCTCTCTGAACAGTGGTTTTGCTAATATGATGTTCTTCTCTCACAAAGAATAAGAAATGTCAGTCATTTGACAGACTGAAGCTTTCGGGACAAGCGTGAGTTCTTAACGTTCCCAGCACATAGAGTTCCTCATGATTAAATCTGAAAGCAGAATGATTAGAGAAACCAAATGACTAGTCAATTTATCTTCAAGACTAAGCATGCCCTGTGACACCAACAGCCTCGAATAGACGTTCGCTGCCACTCAATCAGGCAAGTGCCTTTTTTAGTGCAAATTCTAAATGGAAGAAATCGAGATAACTTCTTAGAATTTACCACTTAGGAAAAATTAGCCAAAATTAAGATTCACTTAAAAAGGGGTTTCTTAATCTAATTGAATATTAAGATTCACTTGGATAAAAAAGATTTTTCATGGAAAATTGGTGTTTTAGTGAAGACTTTAGTGTAACATTGGCCAGAGAACAAAAGAATATAGGACAAGTAAAGGGATCAGAATATAGGACACGAAAATGGATCAAAATTATGTGTAGTAAGTAAAGCAAGAAAGAAATATTTAAAACATATTATGTAGGGACCTAGGGGCTAACTAGGGAGGGTGGAGCACTTTAGTAAACCTGAAGTCCAGTGTGTCTACCTAAGACCCCATAGCCACTCCAGCACCATCAGGTGTAGTGACCAGGTGACCCAGAAGAATATTGGGAGTAGCCCCCAAAATATTTTTAAGAATCAAAATAATTAAACCACAAAATATTATACTGGGACATATATGTGTTATGACTATTAAGAGCTGCTAAAAACATACAGCGTTTATTATTTTTCTTGACCTGAACTGAAATCTATGTGTTGGCAGATGCCACAGTTGCTGTCCTGGAACTCTAGGTTTCTGTTAGCTCAAAGCCATTTTGCATTGCCCTGAGGCCAGGCACTCCGGGCTAATCAGATCCCTCTTGTACAAATCACAATAGGAAATTGGGGGCAGGATTGGAAAAGATAGTTTGATTTTATAACTCTTTGATTAGCAGTATATTCTAATTATGAGTCTATGCTAGCTTTGGAATATTTTTCTCATGACTCCCACAGGCTCCCACAAGGAAATTTTTACACAGGCAGAGTTTTTGGGGAGACATTCTGGTAGTGTTGGAACCTCCATTAAGTAAAAGCTCTGCTATAGATCAAGGAGTCATGCTTCTCTTCCCCTGGGCAAGAGAACATGGCTCTCAGTAATACTAAAAGCAGAGCACACAGAATTACTCTGGAATAGATATGGACCTTGTGAGTGTTTGGAGAAGTACAACTAGTGATATGATGTTCATGGTAAAAAATAATATATGCCATTCCCCATGTATTACATCCAGAGGTATTTTGGTTCTCAGGTGCAATCCCCCATCTCTATAAGTGCTTGGCATAGGAGGCAGGGGCTCAGCCCTGGCAATTAGCATTTGTTTATACCTGGGCTAGGTGTGTTTACCTGGAGATCTGCATAGTAGTGTTTTTGGCCTTTGCATAGCTCCTCCCTTCATGCTTGCCTTTTGGATAAGAAGCATCCATCTTGGTTTTCAATCCCAACCTGAGCACGTGGTCAGGGTCCAGCCAGGAATTGGAAGTTTGGGGCTCTCCTGAACTTGGATTGTATTAGCACAGTGTTTTTAATTATTGGTGATAAGTAAAAGTATGAACTGTACTGAACTCATGAATTTAGACCTTCTGTCACCTGACCTTGAAATAAAAGGAAACTTGTTCCCTTCCTTAGTGTTGGGGACTCCAGCAACCCCTGGCACCTATGCTTATATTACTATTGTCAAAGTTCCTCTTAAACACCGCTTTCAGTCAACTACATTTCAAATAGAAGTAGCGTTGATATAAAACACAGGGGGCTTCTTTTTTTAATTTCCTCTATTTTTCCCAGTGTTGTGATTGACAAAGTTTTTCGGGCATTTAGTGTTTCACCCACCCACCCCACTGGAGTCAGCTTCTCTCCACCAAATACCCCCAGGTTTCTTTTTTTCTCCCATTCCCCCACCCCTCAGCAAACTCATCTTCAAAATGACTTATTACAAACAGAGTTACATGCTTACACTGTGCTGTCTCCTATGGTTTTAATGTATAGTTACTCACCGCTAACCCATTGAAATGCTGAAGACCCTTGAGCAATGTGTCACGTTCTCTCCAGTCCACCCCCTCACTCTGCCTCCTTCCGCTCCTGGCTTGGCTCTCTCATTTCCATAGTCAGGGTCAAAGGTTAAAATACAGGCAGGTTTGATTTATTGATCTACTTCTCATGGGTGATGTGCACTGATCCTGGTCATTCTTGGCCACCCGAGTCATTCTGTTGATAATGAAAGCAGAGGATGTGGTAATGTTTTGACCCTACAGTGCCTGGAGCCATCAGAACTTCTCTGGAGGTGCTTGGGAGCCACCGGTGCTTTAAAGCATGGTACCCAATGGTGCTCGGGGAGACATGGGGTGCCAGGGATTGAATCCAGGTCCAGCAGATGCCAGGCATGCACCCTAATCTCTGTACTATCTATGGAATCCTACTTCTATATAGGATATAGGTATACCTGCTAAAATCCCAAATTTCTCAAGGTGATCATTCGATATGCATGTGTATGTGTGTTTACATGAGTTACTTCCTAAGCATTTCAATAAAAAATCTATCAAAGGCTCAGAAATATTACAGAAAGCGTATGTATTACAGACTGACACACTATGATGGGTTAGCCCCAAACAAAATAAAGCACAGCTAAGATTTGGAATTCTAGAAAATATGCCTTAGATTGTTTTGCTATGAAGACGAGAGGTTGCTAGGGTTGAGCGTCCCATATGCAGCGATTTGCTGACAATATCTCTGAAGACTTTAGGCACCTAAGTCAAGAATTTTTTGGCTTCATAGAAAAACTGGTAGCATTTATTTCAAATTTACATTTTGAATTGCTTTGTGTTACCAAGATGAAGGTCTCTCAAACGTTTCCATTTATTTTAACGATGTGTGTGTTCATAAACAATAATAAGTAAACTTGGACTTGTACATCCTGCACAGGGGCACAGCTAAATTTCCTTTGGCTGTGCTTTCTGAGAGTAGTTGTAAAATTAGGTCTCAGAGGACTTCTTCTGTGTAATTGTATTCCCAATTCATTGCCATGTGCTGAGAGAGAGAGAGAGAGAGAGAGAGAGAGAGAGAGAGAGAGAGTGAGTGCCTGAATACATATTTCATTACGAAGGAAAACAAAGTTTTTTGGGATTAAAAATATCTGTTGAAATGTTTAAAACAAGAGGGAGAGAGATGCAGAGACAGAGAGACAGAAAAGAGAAAGAGAGGAAACAGGGCTACCTGCTGTTGAGGCAGCCTGGGGGGGTGGAGTGGGGAGGGGGTGGGGTACATTGATGGTGGAAATGGGGCACTGGTGGAGGGATGGGGGCTGGAATACTGTATTACCAAGAAACAATTGTGAACACCTTTGTAATTATATGTCTCACGGTGGTATAATAAAACAATTTTTTTAAAAAAGATCATAATGGAATTTGTACAAAATAAAAATGGTTTGTGCTGACCTTAAGGTTGAAAAAATCTGTTGACTGAAGGGCTTTATGGCCAAAATTTTGTTTTAAGGCATAAGAGATGTTGAATTAATAAAAAAAAAATCATGGTACTTTTTTGAATATGTTTTTCCATATATCTTCATTTATACAGGCCTTAAACACTAAAAGCAATGTGTTCGTAAGAGATTGTGGAAAATCTAAATAATAAGTCACTGAGTGTTGACTATTTGTTACTTAGAAAAATTGTTTTCTTAACTCTTAAAATTTTTAACTTTGGCACTGTCTTCCCATTGTTCATCGATTTGCTTGAGTGGGTACTAGTAACATCTCCATTAGTCCTGTCACAAGCAAGTATAGCCCAAGGGCATCTGCTTGCTCCAGGGACAGGGAGGGCCGAAAGCCATTCTTCAGGTCATGGAACTGAGGTCGATAATTGTTACTAGTTTTTGGCATAGCAAGTAAATAAAACATGGATAGCTTGCCAGGCTTTGCTGTGTAGGTGGTATAGTCTCAGTAGAAGGCTCTCATCTCGAGCATTTACTGATGAAACTTAAAGGGGGAAGATCAGGTTTTCTCTTGGATGGAGCTCTGAGGAACTATGGAGTCTGGATGTTGAGAATGACTGACTGCATGATGTGTGGTTTGTTCTGGCTTCTTGCTAGGCTTACTGGTATCAGTTAGAACCTCTCTAGAACTGTATACAATGTATACATGTGAAAGATCTTGGGAAGGACTTTATTCTAAAAGCAGCATTTTCTAAGAATATTGTGTGGCCACGAAGTGGCACCATAAAGAGCTGTGGGTCTGGCGTGGGTGGGTCTCTCTCTTCGGGGCAGCTGGCATGGAGGCGGGAGGAAAGGGCAGGGCCCCAAAACTCCACACCGAGTCCGGCCAGCGTGGTCTCTCCCCCCCACCTATGAGAGCAAACCCTTGGAGCTATGTTGGACTCGGCCAGGGGTTGAACTCTTAAAATTTTAACTTTGGCACTAGAGAGATAAAATGTTTGGGTTGAGGCTCTTGACTGTAATCAACCTGGGTTTGAGCCCCTACACCCAGGTGATTGGGGATCACCACATACAATGACTCCCTACGCCAGGTGATTGGGGATCACCACCTGCAATGTCTCCCCACGCCAGGTGATTGGGGATCACCACCTGCAATGACTCCCTGAAAATAGAGGTGGGAGGAGCCCCAGAAAGCTGTAGGGTGTGGCTCAAATGAAATTTTCTTGTGTTTATATTTAATAAATAAGTACTTATGGTAAAAGTAACTTTCAATAGTTTGCATTGCAAATGTCTATTTTATCTCAAAATTGTCTGATCATGAGGCAAGATCTTTAGAGATTAATTATATGTGCTTTTGTTAAATTGTCTTATTTTATTTATACATTATTAAAATGTATGTGCTTTACTTGCCACTTAGCACTTTAGTATGGGTGATTTAGATCAGAGGAAAAAAGAGACTCTTTTTTATGTTCCAGTTAATAAAACATGGTTGAAATTTGAGAGATGTGTTTTCTCCCAGTTATAAACGTTTTTTCACATTTAGCAATAAACCATATCACTGCATCACTGTCTTCATGTTGTTCATCAATTTGCTCGGCGGGCACCAGTAACATCTCCATATGTCCTGTCGCAAGCAAGTGTAGTCCAAGGGCATCTGCTTGCTCCAGGGATAGGAAGAGCCTCAAACCATTCTTCAGGTCATGAAATTGAGGTCCATAATTGTTACTAGTTTTTGACATAACAAATAGAACATGGGTAGCATGCCAGGCTCTGCCATGTAGGTGGTATACTCTCAGTAGAAGGCTCTCATCTATGTGTATATTCAGTAGTGAGTTCTAGTGTGACATTATAGTTCCTCATTCCCCATCAACCTCCCAATTTGTTACAACTACAATGATCATTATGGTGTACAGATATGAAAGATCCTGGGAAGGACCTGGTCTTAGCCTACTTTGTTATCTAATCCTCTTGTGTGATTGTGCACTGTCACAGCTGTGCATCTGATCTGCCCCTTGTCCGGTTCATCTGGTTGTGGAGGCTGCGAGTCCATAGCCAGGCCCACCAGCATAGAGAGGGAGGAGCCCAAATCCCTGCTCCAATTCCAGCCAGCGCTGCTTCCCCCCCACATGACTGCTTTACCCTAGGAGCTACGTTGGTCTCAGCCAGAGACTAGACGATTTCTCAGAGACTCCATGGGCTGCTTCATGTGGGCCGGACTGCACAGCTGTGTGTCTGGTCTGTCCCTTGTACAGTTCATCTCTATTGTTACTGTTTTTTGCATATTTAATATACCACAGGTAGCTTGCCAGGCTCTGCCATGGCTCCGTGTTCATCCCAGGGATCCCAGTCTTTTCCTATGTCAGACCATCCACCATCCAGGGCCCACAGGGCAGAGCCCTGGGGGTGTAGACAAGCCTATCTCCTGTCTGCCACCTGCCAATGCAGCTGGACACTTCAGTAGAAACCATATAAGCAGATGTTATGATTTAATCAGATCAAAGAAAAAATTCCAAATCTCACAAATTTATAAAGCACGAAAAGGAATATTGAAATGAATTTCAAGAGGACATCAAAACTATTTTTGAAAGAGGAGAGGAAGTCATTAAAGGCTTTCTGAAACAGGGCCAAATTTACAAATCAATTATCTAGAATTTTTTTAAAGAGATGGACGTGCCAAATAGTTCAAAGAAAACGAAGAACCCCAGACTAGGATAGTCAGAAGCATGAGCTATTTACTGTTATTTCAAATTATTGTTTTAAACAAAGAACACTGGTGATTCAGGGTGAACTATTTTTGGGACATTCATTGAGTGACAAATACCTAAATTTAAATGAGTTGATTGATTTATTTTTATAATAATAATAAAATTATTATTATTTTATTATTATTATTATTATATTCAGACCAACTCTGAAAAGATCTAATGGTTCTTTTTTTAAAATTTTTTTTATTATACCACCGTGAAACATACAATTACAAAGGTGTTCATAATTGGTTCTTGGTAATACAGTATTCCAGCACCCATCCCTTCACCAGTGCCCCATTTCCACCACCAATGTACCCCACCCCCTCCCACCCACCCCCATGCTGCCTTAACAGCAGGTAGCCCTGTTTCCTCTCTTTCTCTCTCTGTCTCTCTCTCTCTGTCTCTGCATCTCTCTCCCTCTTATTTTACACATTGTGGCTAGCCCTGCAGATATTTAGTTTATCACTTAAGTCTTTTTGTGTATATTCAATGGTGAGTTTTAATCTGCCATTAACATTTCACACTTTTAGTAAAACACTGGTATCTATTTATGTCCTGTTAATGAATGCAGTCATTCTATATCTGTCCTTTTCCTTCCTGACTAATTTAGCCAAAGTCATGGTAAGCAACTTAGATCAAAGCAGCGAAAGCCAAGCCTTCAGGAGCCAACAGAGAAGCAAACCCTTGGGGCCGTAGCCACAGCACAGCATGGAGGGCCTTTGCCTTGCATGTGGCCCACTCAGGTTCGATCCTCACCATCCCCTATGGTCCCCTGAGCACTGCCAGGAGTAATTCCTGAGTGCAGAGCCAGGAGTAACCTCTGAGGACTGCTGGGTGTGACTCCCCCCCCCCACCTCCCTCTCCCCAAAAAAAGAGAATCAAACCCAGCCCCAAACTTGCTGTAAGCCTGGACACTATGGGAAGTTTCCCTGTCTGTGCGCTGCCGTTGCTGGGAGCCCCTTTTCTCCATCAAGGCGAGGAGAGAATGACCCAGGTCAAGTGGGCTTTCCACCCCCCCCCTTCAGGGCTCCACATCCCTCCCTCCCAGAGCTAACCTTCATCCCAGGAATCATTCTTCTGGCTGTGTTCCTTTCCCGAAGGAGTTAGAAAGAGCTGGTGTGGGCCGGATGTCAGGGTAGGGAGGGAGGAGAGAGATTTCCTCCTGGTCGGTCTTCCAGTAGAGTTTGTGCTTGTCTTGAGCAGGTGAAAGAGACCTGGGGAATTTTCATGCGGCAGGTGTGTTAGGAGCAACACCCCCACACACACCCCTGCCCACCCACCTGGTCTCCACTGAATATGTCTCGGAGTCAGCCAGGTATAGAGAGACCAAGCAGGCTCTGGGAAGTTCAGAGGCTGCTGTCCCACTCCAGGGCTTCCACACTGTGCCTAGGGATTATCCAATGTCTAAGAAACAAGGGCACCCACTGGTGAGATCTGTTCCACCCCTTATAGCAGCCTAGCGCTCACCCCAGATGATGCCCAACACAGAGGCAGTTCGTCTCTTTCCCAAAGGCCAGAACTTTGCTGTGTAGCGGATTGCTAAGATTTACCTGGCTAGTGTGCGTATGTAGGCTTGTAAAAACATGTTCTAAGCCCTTTAAGAATTTTTATATTTATCATTAATATATTATATTATATACTAACATATTAATATCACTGTATCACTGTCTTCCCGTTCATCATCGATTTGCTCGAGTGGGCCCCAGTAAAATCTCCATATGTCCTGTCTCATGCTAGTAGAACCCAAGGGCATCTGCTTGCTCCAGACATAAAGAACCTCAATCCATTAGGAATGAGGTCTATAATTGTTACTGGATATTATATAATAATCACTAGTATCACTTGTCTTCCTGTTGTTCATCGATTTGCTCAAGTGGGCACCAGTAACATCTCCATAAGTCCTGTCGTGTGCTAGTGTAGCCCAAGAGCATCTGCTCACTTCAGGAACACGAAAAGCCTCAAAGCATTCCTTCAGATCATAGGAATGTGGTCTATAATTGTTACTGGTTTTTGGCATATCAAATATGACCGGGTAACTTGCCAGGCTCTTCGTGCTGGTGGTATACTTACTGTCAGTAGTTGGGCTCTCATCTCGTGCATTACTGATGAACCGCATGAGGGAGAGATTGGCTTTTCTCTTGGGTAATGCTCTGATCAGCTGTGGAGTCTGGATTTTGAAAATAGCTGCCCTCATAGTGTGGGGGTTCCTCTGGATTCTTGCAAGGCTCTATTGGGATGTTGGGCCAGGGCTAGAACCCACCTTCCCTCCCGGGCGCCTCATGATCAGCTGAGTACAGGGAAAGTCGGTAGCAGCTCTGCCCCTTGTATCAGCTGGTCCGATGGCAGTGGGTTATCAGAACTTATTAACATTAGTATCACTAATATAATAATATATAATCATGTATTAATATATATTAATACCACCAGCACGGAAGAGCCTGGCAAGTTATCCGGGTCATATTTGATATGCCAAAAGCCAGAAAAAGAAAAGAAAAGAAAAGAAAAGAAAAAAAGAAAAGAAAAGAAAAGAAAAGAAAAAGAAAAGAAAAGAAAAGAAAAGAAAAGAAAAGAAAAAAGAAAAGAAATCTGGATTTCGGAGGGAGAATGGAGTTGATCACAGAATCTAGAAAACTTTGTTACCGAGCAGGGCAGGGAGAAGGCGCATGTCTGGTCCCTCTGACCCTGGGCCCATCACGGAGCCCGCAGGACGCCCTGGGCAGCTGCAGGAGTGATGTCTGAAGGCAGAGGCAGGCTGAGAAATCCCTGGACAACGCCACAGGCACCAGCGCCTTCGCTGTTGATGAACGCAGATTTTGTAGGTGCGCTATGAAGGAGCCCGCAGAGCAATGCGGTAGTTCTCTGAGACGGGCTTCCTGTTTTGAGGTCAGCACCCGGCCCTGTGGTCAGGCCTCGCTCCTGGAGGGCCGGGGCACCCCACGTGGTGTCAGGGATGGACACCGGCCAGCCGATTGCAAGGCAAACGCCCTCTGGGCTGTGCTATCCCCCAGGTCCACTTGTGACGTGCTTTAACAAAATGCACTCATGGTTTTAATGAATTCATGCTGCGAGGAGAAGGCAGAGACCTCTGTGTGAGCACAGGGAAGATGGCTAAACCAGGGGAAAGTGCAACAAAAGATAAATAGGCAAAAAATCCAGAAAGTGGAGAAAAATAAAGATGACGTATCTCCGCGCGGTTTGAGCGCGGCCAAAAAGAGGGTGCTCAGGCGCCACCTACCGTCAGATCTTATGTGGTGTCCCATAAACTATTAAAACTCCATAGTTCTCTCTTCCGTTTCCCTTTCTCCAAACTTCACTCTTAAAACGTAATTATACTGTATTTGCTATAAATGATAATTTAAGACAATGACTTTTGGAGTCATTGTCTTAGAGAAGAAAGTGGCGTAAAAATGTTATCTGTTTGAAAGCTTTTACCTTCTGTTTACAGATGATCTCTCTTTGTTCAGGCCCCCTATTTGTTGACGGCTTAGCATGGAGCTCCTGGGGCCTTCCTCTCTAACCTGTGGACTCTAGCCAGTGAGGTGCACATCTGTCAGATGTGCCCAGCAGCCTGCTGCCTGTGGCTCCTTCACCACTTTTCTCTCCAGTCTTTTTGCTCTCATACACTCATCTTGCATCCTATGGCGATAGAAATTATGGAAAGTTGGCTTTATTACTGACCATCAAGCTAAGAATGGTTTGAGGCTCTTCCTGTCCCTGGAGCAAGCAGATGCCCTTGGGCTACACTTTGCTCGAAGGACTATGGAGATGTTGCCCGCTGGAGCAAATCAATGAACTATGGGAAGACAGTGATACAGTGATACCAAGCTAACCCAAAGCTATTTTGTTTGTTTCATTTTGGGGGCTCCGCTTGGGGGACATGTGGCATGCCAGGGGCCCCACAGAGGTTGGCTGTGTGCAAGGCAAGTGCCTTGACCACTGTACAATCTCTCCAGCCCCTAGTGGGATGTGATTTTATTGACACAGGTGATGCTTAATTTTGTGAGTCAGCTTGACAGGGCAAAGGGATATCCAGAGTGTGTGCCATGATTTCTGAGAGATGAGTAAAGACGCTCCTGGAAGAAGCCAGCATTTGATTTAAACTAGCCATGCTGCTAACGTGAATAGATTCCGACCATTCTGTTAGGAGCAAAGGCAGAGAAGAGGCAAATTCCCTCTTGCAGAATTGGATTTGAAGCCCAGACATTGTTACTGCTTGTTCTTTGGATTCGGACTGGAGCTTGCAGTGTTTTCTCTCTGCTTTTAGGGCATTTGGTTCACATCGGAATTACCAGTTTCCCTCCTGGGCCTTCATCTTCCAAATCATGAGCTGCTTGGCCTTTGAAATCCTGTGAGCCAGTTCCTCTTTGAATCGATTGGTGCTTCTTTGGAGACGTGTGTGTGTGTGTGTGTGTGTGTGTGTGTGTGTGTGTGTGTGAATAAAGACAAAAACGTATCATTTCTGGATAATAAAACAGACGTTTTCTTTTTTTGTAAACTCTTGCAACAACTATTATCCATGGACCATTTTCATGGCCCATTTTCCCACAGAAGACTCTGAAACTGTGAAACTCAGAGATTACACTGGGAATGCAGGTTTATCTTCCCATTTCACCCCAAAAGAACGGGAATTGCAGGTGGCAGGGCTCCAGAGGGCAAGAAGACGGGAGCGGAGGGAGGCTGAGGCGATTCTTTATCAAGCAAACAAGTGTCTAACCCTGGAATGTAAACAGTCATCTCGGGCAGAGAGGAGACAATCTCTGTGTTTATATTCTATCAAATTCCATTTCGAGAACACTGGCCTCAAGGGACTGGGAGAAAACCCAGGTAGACGCCTTCTAACCGCCAACCCTGCGGGCTGCAGAGCTCTGTCTCACACAGACACTTTCTGACTACGTGCTACTGTTCTTCCCTCTCTTGGTTTCTGAACTTCACCACTTGAGTATTCTTCAAGATGCCCTAACGCATTCAGGGTAGCATTCATGTCGATTTAATCTCGCCCACCCGCCATCTGCTCCCAGCTTTCCCCAAAGCTCAGTCTCTATTTCATTGCTGTTGCTCTTTTAGTGCATTATACTGATCGCACTGTCCTGACTGCCACGTTGATTGGCTGAAGCACGGTCCCCTGTGCAGTGAGATCTGGAGGAGGGCTTAGGCAAAGCTGGATCATACTCAGGGGCGCATGAGCAGCCCAGAGTTCTCTGACATAGAATCGGCTACACTAATGCCACCAGTCTGGAAGCTTCCACGAATGACCAGCGGGGGTCAGCGGCAGAGAATGAGAGAAACAAACATCCAAAGAGACAAACACACAGATTGAGGGTCTCCGGGAACCCCAGATTTGCTCAGAGGCTGGCCATTTTATTTATTCCAGTATCACCCCTCCACCTAAGACCCCAAAGAGCTAGGCATTGTTTAAGAGACATTAAGGGCAATTAGTGAGCAAGGTCGGAATTCAGTGGCAGAGGTGAGACATTTCCCAGAGCCAACCAGCACAACCCCAATGGATACAGTCCTGGCAATTTCCTGTTCTACTCCTGTTCCTGTTTCCCTCCATATCTAAAGGACCTAAAGCTGTTTTATTCTATTCATTCCCGGATATACTTTCGCTGAACCCTAAAGTATTGTATGCTTGCCAGGCACACTTTGGTTGCCCTGTTATGTGCTTTAAAAAAAAGACATAAATGGTTTTACCAGGGAATTATCAGGACCTTGAGGTTTTATTAGGGGGGACAATTTCCTTGAAGCTCCTTCTACTACATGAGGGTACAGGTGAAGACAGATAATTATCCCCCAGCAGCTAACTCTGACCAGACACCAAATCTCTTGGAGTTGCAAGTTTCAACAGCTGTGGAAAAATAAATGTTGTTATTTAATTGAGGGAGAGAGAGAGAGAGAGAGAGAGAGAGAGAGAGAGAGAGAAGAGAGAGAGCACAGCTAGATGTGACTCAAATAGCAAAACAAAACAAACAAATATCAAAAGATAACTTTAAGAAAGACATCATTTAGAGAAAAGAAAATGAATTATTAATTTGATTCAAGGTTGCTGCCTTTGAACTTTTTGGTGCAGGAAATTTACCGTTTCTTTCTCACTTTCTATGTCTGTCTCTGTTTTTCTGAATCACACACAGACCCTTTTTGTAGGCTCTAAGACGCTGCCCCGTGCAGTACTGTTGAAAGTGTCAAAGCTATCGTCGTCCTGTAGTGAGACCATTCAACACGCGTCTGCTTCTATCCTTGACATTCCCAGATGAGCCCCATCTTAAAACAACACTTTCCAGGATCGCTGCAGCTGAGAGCCTGTTCTATTAGTCTGCGAAGGAAAGGAACAGCCCCCAGAGAAGGGAGGAGGTGATGGAGAGTTGATTTGGGGCGCAGGGAATTGCCGTGGCCCTTCCCCTATGTACATCCTTGTAACACTTACCAGCTGTTGCATGTCCAGAAAGACATAAACTTGCTACCCATGAGAGAACATGTCACTATTGAAAGAGTTGGCCACCCGATGGGGTGACTGACTGGGAGCTTCAGAACGCCGCACCTATCAGGGAAAACTCTGAGAGACCGGGTCCTATGCAAAAGCAAGGGTTTTTATTAATATTCAAGTATACCGGGCTCATAGCATGACCGCAAGCAGTCAGCGGCTAAGAGTCCCGAGCCCTTCCAGGGAGGTTCTTTGCCCGCGCATAACCATCCAATAGATTTAAAATATTACATCAAGGTCTGCGCAGGCAGCCAATCACTTTGTACCAAGTAACCATCCCCCACCAATCAGATCATTCTTAATACTTTCTATATTTGGTGCGGCTAGATACACGCATGGGATCATGGGGCAGTAACGGCTATGCGTACATGCAGGAATGCAATCCAGGCAATTCAGGCCAGATAGTAGATTCTGGGTGGGGGGTCTCATAACCTCTAACAGGAATTTGTTCTGGGCCTTTTGTAGATAACAAAAAGGTTACTTCAAGATGAAAAGGACACTCAGGCCCTAAATTGGTAACTTTCCACGAGCAGGCCTGCCCTGGTTGGGAAAGGGGGGTTCTGCCTTCTTTCACATGCAGGACTGTTAGGACAAAGTCACAGGAAGTGACTTAAAAATGACCTGTCTGTCCACTGGGGTTGACGCTCAGAGCAGGGACGTGGCCGTGAGCAGAGCAGGTGCGCGCAGTGCGCTGCGTGAACAGCAGGTGGCAGTAGAGGCCGGCAGATGGGCTTGGGCCCAGCATCCTTCAGCCAAGGTCCAGCCTGCCCGCCCGGGGGCGTCAATCCACCGCAGGAGGGGTGGCGTTTTGGATGCCTGTGAAGAGCCCTGGAGGGCTTTTTTTTTTGGTAAATCGACTCTCAATGAGATCACAAGTTAGCTCGATATGGCACCATCCTTTAGCTTCCTGTTCCCCTGCAAACGCCCTGGGCCACCTGGGCTGGCCACAGTGGGGCTGGGAGCCTTGGACAGGACAGGGTCTGATAGTAAGCGGCAATCTCGGGGCCTGTGGCCTCCCCAAAGCACCTGCGGGGGGCAGAATCCGGGGAGCAAGCCCAGACTGTGGAGACTCAGATCTGGTTCCTGGTGTTGCACTTAAGGCCAGGACGCAGCTGGACAGCAGCGTCAGAGGCGAGATGCACGTATGGCCCCCTGGAGACCTGCTCTGTCAGCCCTCCCACCTCATTCCCTGTGCTCCCGGGCCACGCCGCATCTTCTCAGAGCGCTGGGTCCCTCCCAGCGGCAGAGTCCAGCCTCCCTTCCTGGCCCCCTGCGAGGTCCCCTTTCTCCATGGAACCCCCTTCTCCGTGTTTGCCTTTACAGCGTCCTGCTTTACACAGCGTCTCTGTGATTTTTTTTTCCTTTTTGGGTCACACCAGGCGATGCTCAGGGGTTACCCCTGGGTCTGCACGCAGGAATTACTCCTGGGGGGGCACCATATGGGATGCCGAGGATCGAACCCGGGTCGGCCTCATGCAAGGCTATCGCCCTCCCGGCTGTAGTATAGCCCTACTTCGCTCTGTGAACTTGGGCCCTTGGTATTACAGCCCCTAGGGCAGAGATGGGCACCCCGCCCCTATCCCTAGCTACCTCAAGGGCCCCCAGACCCCCTTCTTCGCCACCATCCTTCCACAGCCTGACGTTTTCTCTTTGACCACTCGACACCCAGAGAGGTACAGCTCAGGGCCTGTTCGTGCCCAGAGCTGAGGGCTGACAGGGTCCCTCCTGACTTCGAATTCAGCACCTTCGAAGTCTGGGAACGGCCCCTTGGAAAGGGCCAGATGTGCGTCTGAGTGTAGCGAAGCGGAAGCCTCAGTTTACCCTACCCAGCGGCTGTGAGCACTCCCCTTTTGCAGGCCCATGCTACGTTTTTGACTTTCCGAAAATTCCTGGGCTTTCGTGCAACATCAAATTCTACCCCAGAGGCCGGAGCGATAGCCCAGCGGGTAGGGCGTTTGCCTTGCACGCAGCCGGCCTGCGCCAGCCTGGGTTCGATCCCCGGCATCCGATATGGTCCCCCGAGCACCGCCAGGAGTAATTCCTGAGTGCAGAGCCAGGAGAAACCCCTGAGCGTTGCCGGGGTTTCAAAACGGGTTTAGAAAAAAAAAATTCTACCCCAGAGTTTAGGCTCACAGGGAGACTGAGATAATGCACAATGCCTGGGCAGGTGGCCAGGGAGACTCCAACCAGCCCGACCCCCTGGAGATTCCCTGCAGGACCTGCAGCACCTGTTGACTGATAAGAAACGCAAAGTGCCTTTACAAAGGGTAGCACAAAGCTGGCTTTTAGCTCAGTCCTATACTAAAGCTCCTCCACACACAGGACGTTCCTTTTCTCTTTTTACTTTTTTTTTTGCTTTTTTTTTTTCTTTTTGGGTCACACTCTGCGATGCTCAGGGGTTTCTCCTGGCTCTACACTCAGGAATTACTTCTGGAGGTGCTGGGGGAGAGGGGGGCATATGGTATGCCAGGATCGAACCCCTGGCTACCCGCTGGGCTATCTCTCTGGCCCCCATCTTTCTCTACTTTCATTGGAAAGTAGAAAGGTTCATCTTTCCAATGAACCTTTCTACTTTCCAACTCTGAGCCTGAGATTCTTTATTATTCAATATTTTTGAAAATATTGAAGAATTTTGGAATCTCAATGAACACAGAGACACGCCAGCTTGGCTTTGCCTCACCTGCAGGTAGCACCCAGTCAGCAGTTAGTAGGGGCACGTGGTACCCAATCAACAGTTAGTAGGGAGCAGGTGGTACCCAATCAGCAGTTAGTAGGGAGCAGATGGTACCCAATCAGCAGTTAGGAGGGAGAGGTGATACCCAATCAGCAGTTAGTAGGGAGCAGGTGGTACCCATTCAACAGTTAGTAGGGAGCAGGTGGTACCCATTCAACAGTTAGTAGGGAGTAGGGAGCAGGTGGTACCCAATCAGCAGTTAGTAGGGAGCAGGTGGTACCCAGTCAGCAGTTAGTAGGAAGAAGGTGGTACCCAGTCAGCAGTTAGTAGGAAGAAGGTGGTACCCAGTCAGCAGTTAGTAGGGAGCAGGTGGTACCCAATCAACAGTTAGTAGGGAGCAGGTAGTACCCAGTCAGCAGTTAGTAGGAAGAAGGTGGTACCCAGTCAGCAGTTAGTAGGGAGCAGGTGATACCCAATCAGCAGTTAGTAGGGAGCAGGTGGTACCCAATCAGCAGTTAGTAGGGAGCAGATGGTACCCAATCAGCAGTTAGGAGGGAGAGGTGATACCCAATCAGCAGTTAGTAGGGAGCAGGTGGTACCCATTCAACAGTTAGTAGGGAGCAGGTGGTACCCATTCAACAGTTAGTAGGGAGTAGGGAGCAGGTGGTACCCAATCAGCAGTTAGTAGGGAGCAGGTGGTACCCAGTCAGCAGTTAGTAGGAAGAAGGTGGTACCCAGTCAGCAGTTAGTAGGAAGAAGGTGGTACCCAGTCAGCAGTTAGTAGGGAGCAGGTGGTACCCAATCAACAGTTAGTAGGGAGCAGGTAGTACCCAGTCAGCAGTTAGTAGGAAGAAGGTGGTACCCAGTCAGCAGTTAGTAGGGAGCAGGTGATACCCAATCAGCAGTTAGTAGGGAGCAGGTGGTACCCAATCAGCAGTTAGTAGGGAGCAGGTGGTACCCAATCAGCAGTTAGTAGGGAGCAGGTGGTACCTAATCAGCAGTTAGTAGGGAGCAGGTGGTACCCAATCAACAGTTAGGAGGGAGAGGTGATACCCAATCAGCAGTTAGTAGGGGCAGGTGGTACCTAATCAGCAGTTAATAGGAGCAGGTGACACCCAATCAGTAGTTAGTAGAGAGCAGGTGACACCCAATCAGTAGTTAGTAGGAAGCAGGTGGCACCCAATCATCAGTTAGTAGGTAGCACGTGGTACCCAATTGTTGAAGGACACCCCCTAGTGGACTCTGGGCTTCTGCTGCTCAAAGCTATTCACATTGCCCTGAGGCCAGCCCCTCATGCTAATCAGGTCCCTCTTGTGCAAATCTCAAAGGGAGATTGGGGAAGGATTGGAAAAGGCAGTTTGATTTTAATAAATCTTGGAATAGCATTGTAATTTCTGTCATGATTTCTACACCTGCTAATTGGAGCATTTTTTTTTTCTTATCCCCCTTGGTCCTCTTCTAGGGACTAGAATTATACCAGGAAAAGCCTGGCAACATCAGGGACTCCCTGCTGAAATCAGCTCTCTAAAGATTAGGGAGCGGTCATGCTGATTCTGCCTCAGGCAGGTGACCATGATCCTTCAGTAATACAGAGGGCACAGCACACAAAAATTACCCTGGAACAGAGAAACACGGACCTCAAGGATGTTTGGAGAAATACCTCTGGTTGCATGAAGTTCATGGTGTAAAAGTTATAATGTTATCACCCCATGTATTAAATCCTGAGATACTTTTATTCTTGGTTGTATTTCCCCTCACCAAGAAGGCTTTGCATAAGAGTCCCTGGGAAGCTGGGACTCAGGCCTTGGCATTAGCATGTATGGAGCTGTACCAAGGTGTGGCCTAGCAAGCATCTGCACTTAGAAGCTACTATATATATATATCTTTGGTGACACAGAGGAATTTTTTTTATCCCTAGTCTTTGGTGGGTTTTGGAGGATAAAAGGCGCTGGGAAGAAGATAGTTTTCCATTTTGGTGAAAGGCATCTGACCTTAGCACATGGTCAGAAACATCCGTCTTGGTTTGAGATTCCCACCCTGACCACAGAGATCCAGCCAGGTCAGAGATCCAGCCAGGAGTTAGAAGTCTGGAGATCCCCTGACTTTGGATTGTATTAGCAGAGTCTGTTCAGTTATTGGTGATAAGTAAAAGCTTTATTGAGCTGCACTGAACTCATGAATTTTATATATCTGCTGCTGACCCTTGAGGTAAAAGGGAACTCATTCCATGATACTGTCAGTAAACAAACTGATCCCCATCACCCAACCAGTGGTCAGTAGAGAGCATATCGTGCCCAATCAGCAGTTAGTAGGGAGCATGTGTTCCCCAATCAGCAGTTAGTAGGGAGCTTGTGGTACCCAATCAGCAAGTTAGTAGGGAGCTAATGGTACCTAATCAGCAATTTGTAAAAAGGGCATGTGTTCCCCAATCAGCAGTTCGTAGAGCATGTGTTCCCCAATCAGCAGTTCAGTAGAGCATGTGTTCCCCAATCAGCAGTTAGTAGGGAGCTTGTGGTACCTAATCAGCAATTTGTAAAGGGCATGTGTTCCCCAGTCAGCAGTTAGTAGGGAGCTTGTTGTACCCTAATCAGCAGTTAGTAGGGAGCTTGTGATACCCAATCAGCAGTTAATAGGGAGCATATATTCCCAATCAGTAGGTAGTAGGGAGCTAATGGTACCTAATCAGCAATTTGTAGAGAGCATGTGTTCCCCAGTCAGCAGTTAGTAGGGAGCTTGTGTTCCCCAATCAGCAGTTTGCAGAGAGCATGTGTTCCCCAATCAGCAGTTAGTAGGGAGCTTGTGGTACCCAATCAGCAGTTAGTAGGGAGCATATGTTCCCCCAATCAGCAGTTAGTAGGGACTAATGGTACCTAATCAGTAATTTCCGTGAGAGCATGTATTCCCGGTCAGCAGTTAGTAGGGAGCTTAGGTACTCCCTCAAATGGTAGGTAAATGTTCTACCATTTGAGTCATTTTCCAGGCCTCCTATAAGTAAAAAATATTTTTAAATTATTCAACTGTTTTGTTTTGGGAGCTTGAGACATGCCATAGGGCCTCTCAGAGCCTACTTCCAGCTCTGTGCTCAGGGGACCAAGTGATACTGGGATTAAAACCAGGCTTTCTGCATGCAAAAGCACACTCTCAACCCACTGAACCATCTCTCCAGGTCCCTTCCTATTTTTATACCATTTCAGTCCTCGATAAAAAAAAAACAAGATCTGATATTACTTTTTTGCCTTTCTATTACCCAGCCCCACCCCCAGTGACGATAAGCTTTCAGCTCTCTTTGTATCATCTATCCTCAATATCCCATTAGAAAAACCAGAAACTTTTGCTCTATTCATTTTTCTATTCTATCTATGGCATCTAGACAGGTCAATAATAGGTATCATCAGCGCTTCAACATATACTGATGGATTGAATGAATAAAGAAATGCTTCATTTTTAATTAGTATAATACAAAAT
>JAJIBD010034835.1:0-22584 GCA_021461705.1 Cryptotis parvus
AAGGATTAACATTATCAAAATGGTAATCATATAAACTCCTAGAGCTTTATACAGATTTAATGTGGTCCCTATAAATTTTCCATGATGTTCTTCAAAGAATTGAACAAACACTCCTGAAATTTGCTTGGAATAATAAACCTCCACGAATAGCTAAAGCAATCGCTTGGGAAAAAAAAAAATGGAGAGTATCACTTTCCCCAACCTCAAGCTCTGCTACAGGTGAGTTGTAATTAAAACAATTGTGATATTGGTATAGAGACAGACCCCGTAGACCTATGGAATAGAACTGAATATACTGAAACACACTCTCAAATATACAACCACTTAATCTTTAATAAAAGGGCAAAAAATAAATTAGACCCAAAAAGCCTCTTCAACAAATGAATTGCTGGGAAAACTGGGCAGCTACTTGTAAAAAATGAACTTAGACCTCCTTCTAACGCCATGCACCAAAAGTCAGATCAGAAGTGGTATATAGATCTCAACATCAGACATGAATCTATAAGATTACACATCGAATAAAACATAGGAGAAGCACTCTTTGACATTGAAACTAAAAGTATCTTTAAAGACGACACACCACTGACCAGGCAAATGGAAGCAAAGGTAAACAAATGGGATTATATAAGAATTGAAAGCTTCTGCACCTCAAAAGAAGCAGTGACCAAGATACAAAGACAATCCTGAGTGGGAAAGGATATTCACCCAATACCCATCTGACAAGGGGTTAATCCACTTGATCACTTGATCACTTGAATCCACATTATTCATCGATTTACACTCGGCGAAACTGGCTAACATTTATTGGACCCTATCACGTGCCAATGTAGCCCAATGGCATCTGGTTTGAATGTTGATATCAGAAGGATATGTCGGGGGTTAATATCAGGATATATCAAGCACTGGTGGCACTTCTGCACGAAACAGCCAACCATCAAAAAATGGGGAGAAGAAATGAACAGAAGCTTCCAAAAGAAATTCGAATGGCCAAAGCATATGAAAAAGTACTCTTCATCTTTAATCATCAGGAGGTGACAATCAAAAACAACAGTAAGGTACAGCATCTGCACCACAGAGACTAGCACACATCCAAAACAGCAAGAACAACCAATGCTAGCATGGATGTGGGGAAAAAAAAGGACTCATCCACTGCTTGGGAGTGCCGGCTGGTTCCGCCCCTTTTGGGAGAAAACAATATGGACATTCTTCCAAAAACTAGATGTTGAGCTGTTGATCCCCCAGCCCGATACTCCTGGAAATATACCCGAGAGACCAAAACCCATACTTTAGAAACACTATCTGTACTTCTTTATTCATCTCCCTGTGGCTAACACTGAGCTAGAATCTAGAAGTCACCTAAATGCCGAGCACGAGGACTCGCTAAAGAAACTGTGGTACATCTATATACTATGTGGAATACTATGTAGCAGTCGAGAAAATAGAAAATTACGCAAAGGTACCTGCAAATGGATGGATATGGAGACTATAACGCTGAGTGAAATTAGTCAGAAGGAAAGGACAGATATAGAATGACTGCATTGTTAATAGGATATTGTTGCAGAACACCTAAAAGCCTAAAAGTCTCTGCATCTGCCCTGGATTACATCCTGCAGAGTGCTTTGTAGATGGGGGTAGTGTAAATGTGACGGCTTTATCGACCATGTATTCTATACTGGCTGGTACAAATATTCTCTCATTTTCACCACAAGCATTCGTGGGACTAGCTAGATCTTACCAGCATATTTTGCCTGCACGTTGGATCTCTAAGTAATTAGACCAGAGAGAAATAATATTTGCCTCCAAGCAAACGCTTGAAGCTCCTGATAACTCAAAGGCAACTAAAATAACAGCTACCGTGAAGTAGACGAGACTCTGTGAAGGCTTGGAGAAATATCTAACTAGCTGAGTATAGTCTTGAGCCTCAGAGGCATGTGCCATCTCAAGAGCCCCCCTTCTCTACTCTGTAAAGGCTTTCAGGCAGATCTTGGCGCAATACATTAGCATATAAGGGTCTAGGTGAGGTGCTGGGAGAAATTACCTGAGGGCATTTGACCCTCCTGCTTCCCATAATAGTGGGAAGTCTGAGTTCTGAGAACATAAAACTGGACTCTTCCTCTCTCTGCCCTCTCTCTTTGGGCTCTCTTTTGGGGCTTACGCACTCTTCTTGGGAGTCTTGTCTTTGTCTCCTCTTTTGGGGCCTTTACATGTGGTGGCTGCCATCTTGGCTTTCACATGACTGGGGTTTCAGCTGGGAATCCTAAGCACAGAAGTTTTTCTATTGCTGACTTGTATTCCTGAACATGTGATAAGTCAAGCATTTTTAAAACTGTGTCCAATTCACAAAGGTCTTTATCCATTCCTGCCGGCTTCAGAGGTAGAAGGAACTTCGCTTCCTGGCTGTCAGAGACCCAGTAGCATTCCCGACAGGATATAAATAGATACCAGTTTTACTAAGTGTAGGAAATGGTAATGGCAGACTAAAATCACCGTGAATATACCCCGCAAGACTTAAGTGATGAACTATAAATATCTGCAGGGCTAGCCACGTGTGTAAAGAAGGAGGAGCGAAACAGAGACCGAGAGAAAGAGAGAAAGCAAAAGAGAGAGGAAACTGGAGTACTTGCTGTACAGAGGCAGCCTGAGGTGGCGGGAGGTGGGGTACATTGGGGGTGGAAATGGGCACGTTGGAGGATGGGTGCTGGAATACTGTATTCCAGAACCAATTATGAACCTTTGTAATTGTATGTCTCATGGTGGTATAATAAAACAAAAAATAAAATAAATATTAAGTAACCAAAAAAAAATAAAATCAGGGTTTACTCATTTGTTTGTTTGTTTGTTTTGTTTGTTGTTTACTTTTTGAACAATACTGAGCTGTGCTAAAGAGCTCAATGCAATGCACAGGAATCATGCCTGGTGGTCCTCATGGGACCATGTGATGTCAGGAATAAAAACACATACAGAAGCATATGAGCCCCAATGGGTTTCCTAAGGTAAGATCTCTTAGGAATTCATGAGAGTTACAGAGAGAAACAGAAAAGCTTTGATTGACTAAGAAAATAAAGGCTGTTTATTTTCTAGTTCGTGGAAAGGAAATGCTGCAGCGTAAATGAACACAATCAATATAAGAATGACAAGAAGGCAGAAGCATATCTGTAGAGAAGAAGGCGTTGCTTTTCATTTCTGCATGACGAAAGAAAGTCAAATGCGGTGTAAGTGGTGAGAATTATATAAGAAAAAGTTATCTTAAAGACAAAGGTCTCTGGATTCACATTTGAGTGCCTTTTTATAACTGTCTTCTTCTGGTGCTTCAAAACCCCGTTAATGTCTTCTCCATTATGTATTGTTATTTAGAGGTAGCGTATTGAGGCCTGGAAAGTTGAAATGGCCAAAGTCAGCACCTATGTTAGTTGTCAAATTCAGATGATGCTGCTTTACATTCAAAATGCCATTATACTATCTGTGCCTGGTTCGGCTCACCAGTTTTGAGAGGGAGTTGTGATAGCCACAGCTAATACGTTACATCGACCCATACAAGGTGTCGCCTCATTTTCCAAAGAAAACCTCTCTGAACAGTGGTTTTGCTAATATGATGTTCTTCTCTCACAAAGATTATAAATGTCAGTCATTGACAGACTGAAGCTTCGGAGACAAAGTGAGTTCTTATGATTCCCAGCACATAGAGTTCCTCATGATTAAATCTGAAAGCAGAATGATTAGAAAACAAATGACTAGTCAATTTATCTTCAAAGACTAAGCATGCCCTGCTGACACCCAACAGCCTTGAATAGGCGTTCGCTGCCACTCCAATCAGGCAAGTGCCTTTTTAGTGCAAATTCTAAATGGAAGAAATCGAGATAACTTCTTAGAATTTACCACTTAGGAAAAATTAGCCAAATTAAAGATTCACTTAAAGAGGTTATAATCTAATTGATTCAAGCGTGAAGATTCCACTTGGATAAAAGATTTTCATGGAAAATTGGTGTTTTAATTGAAGACTTAATTATAACAATAATAAGAGAACAAAAGAATACTTGTTAAATAAGGGATCAGAATACCTGGGACACGAAAATGGATTAAAATTATCAATAATAATACAGTAAACAAGAAAAAAATATTTTAAAAACATGTGCTGTAGTTACAAGGAGGGCTAATGGGAGGTGGAGACACATTAGTAACTCTGAAGTCCAGTGCGTGTCTGCAAGACCCCATAGCCACTCCAGCACCATCAGGTGTAGTGACCAGAGTGACCCAGAAGAATCGTAGGAGTAGCCCCCAAAATATTTTAGAATCAAAATAATTAAACCACAAAATATTATACTGGGACATATATGTGTTATGGCTATTAAGAACTGCTAAAAACATACAGTGTTTATTATTTTCTTGACTGAACAGAATCTATGTGTTGGCAGATGCCACAGTTACTGTCCTGGAACTCTAGGTTTCTGTTAGCTCAAACGCCATTTGCATTGCCCCAGGCCAGGCACCAGGATAGTAGATCCCTCTTGTACAAATCACTGTAGAAAGTGGGGGGCAGGATTGGAAAAGATAGTTTGAATTTATAACTCTTTGATTAGCAGTATATTCTAATTATGAGTCTATGCTAGCTTTGGAATATTTTCTCATGACTCCAGGCTCCCACAAGGAGAAATTTTTACACAGGCAGAGTTTTTGGGGAGACATTCTTGTAGTGTTGGAACCTCCATTAAGTAAAAGCTCTGCTATAGATCCAGGAGTCATGCTTCTCTTCCCCTGGGCAAGGAGAACATGGCTCTCAATCTTCACTAAAAGCAGAGCACAGAGTTACTCTGGAATAGACATGGACCTTGTGAGTGTTTGGAGAAGTACAACTAGTGATATGATGTTCATGGTAAAAAATAATATATGCCATTCCCATGTATTACATCCAGAGAGTATTTTGGTTCTCAGTGCAATCCCCCCCATCTCTATAAGTGCTTGGCATAGGAGGCAGGGGGCTCAGCCTGGCAATTAACATTTGTTTATACCTGGGCTAGGTGTGTTTTACCTGCAGATCTGCATGAGCTAGTGTTTTTGGCCTTGCGCCTTTGGCTCCTCCAGCTAGCCACACGGATAAGAAAGCATCCATCTTGGTTTTCAATCCCAACCTGAGCACGTGGTCAGGGTCCAGCCAGGAATTTGAGAGTTTGAGGCTCTCCTGAGCATGGATTGTATTAGCTCAGTGTTTTATATTGGTGATAAGTAAAAGTTGAACTGTACTGAACTCATGAATTTAGACCTTCTGTCACCTGACCTTAGAGAAAAAGGAAACTTGTTTCCCTTCCCTGAGTGTTGGAGACTCAAGCCCCCTGGCACCTATGCTTATATTACTGTTGTCAAAGTTCCTCTTAAACACCGCTTTCAGTCAACACCATTTCAAAATAAGTAGCGTTATAAAACACGGAAACTTCTTTTTAATTTCCTCTATTTTCCCCAGTGTTCGTCATTGACCAAGTTTTTCGGACATTTAGTGTTTCACCCACCCCACCCCACTGGAGTCAGCCTCTCCACCAAATACCCCAGGTTTCTTTTTTCTCCCATTCCCCCACCCTCAGCAAACTCATCTTCAAAATGACTTAATACAAGCAGGAGTTACATACCTACACTGTGCTGTCTCCTATAGTTTTAATGTATAGATACTCACCGCTAACCCATTGAAATGCTGAAGACCCTTGAGCAATGTGTCACGTTCTCTCAGTCCACCCCCTCACTCTGCCTCCTTCCGCTCCTGGCTTGGCTCTCTCATTTCCATAGTCAGGGTCAAAGATTAAAATACAGGCAGGTTTGATGATCTACCACTTCTCACGGGTGATGTGCGCTGATCCTGGTCAATTCTTGGCCACGCGAGTCATTCTGTTGATATGAAAGCAGAGGATGTGGTAATGTTTTGACCCTACAGTGCCTGGAGCCATCAGAATTCTCTGGAGGTGCTTAGGAGCCACCGGTGCTTTAGCATGGTACCCAATGGTGCCCAAGGGGAGCCATGAGGTGCCAGGGTTGAATCCAGGTCAGCAGATGCCAGGCGCCCCCCTAATCTCTGCACTATCTATGGAATCCTACTTCTATATAGTACATAGGTATACCTGCTAAAATCCCAAATTTCTCAAGGTGATCGATATGCATGTATGTGTGTTTACTGAGGTTGCTTCTAAGCATTTCAATAAAAAAATCTATCAAGGCTCAGAAGTATTATAAAAAGCGTAGTATTACAGACTGACACGCTATGATGGGTTAGCCCCAAACAAAATAAAGCCCAGCTACGTTTTGGAATTCTAGAAAATATTGCCTTAGATTGTTTTGCTATAAAGGCAAGAGGTTGCTAGGGTTGGGCGTCACATATACAGCGATTTGCTGATAATATCTCCTGAAGACTTTAGACACCTAAGTCAAGAATTTTTTGGCTTCATAGAAAAACTGGTAATATTTATTTCAAATTTACATTTTAGATGCTGTGTTACCAAGATGAAAGGGGGTCTCTCAAACGTTTCCATTATTTTAACGATGTGTGTGTTCATAAGCAATAATAAGTAAACTTGGACTTGGCCACATCCCACACAGGGCACAGCTAAATTTCATTGGTGTGCTTTCTAGAGAAGTAGTTGCAAATTAGGTCTCAAGGACTTCTCTCTGTAATTGTTTCCCAATTCATTACCATGTGCTAAGAGAGAGAGAGAGAGAGAGAGAGAGAGAGTGAGTGCCTGAATACATATTTCATTACGAGAAGGAAACAAAGTTTTTAGGATTAAAAATATCTGTTGAAATGTTTAAAACAAGGAGAAAGTAGAATAAGAACGAGAGACAGAAAGAGAGGAAACCAGGCTACCTGCTGTTGAGGTAACCTGGGGGTGGAGTGGGAGAGGTAAGGGTACATTGATGGTGGAAATGGGGCACTGGTGGAGGGGATGGGGGCTGGAATACTGTATGGCCAAGAAACAATTGTGTACACCTTTGCAATTATATGTCTCACTAGTGGTATAATAAAACAATTTTTTAAAAAGATCATAATGGGAATTTGCACAAAATAAAAAATGGTTTATTACTTTGACCTTAAGGTTGAAAAAATCTGTTGACTGAAAGACTTTATGGCCAAAATTTTGTTTAAGGCATAAGAGATGTTGAATTAATAAAAAAAAAATCATGGTACTTTTTTGAATATGTTTTCCATATATCTTCATTTATACACGGCCTTAAACACTAAAAATACAATGTGTTAGTAAGAGATTGGCTGGAAAATCTAAATAATAAGTAACTGATGTTGACTATTTATTACTTAGAAAAATTGTTTTCTTAACTCTTAAAATTTTTAACTTTGGCACTGTCTTCCCATTGTTCATCCAATTTGCTTGAGTGGGTACTAGTAACATCTCCATTAGTCCTGTCACAAGCAAGAAGTATAGCCCAGGGCATCTGCTTGCTCCAGGGACAGGAGGAGCCCAAGCTCATTCTTCAGGTCATGGAACTGGGGTGATGGTGTTACTAGTTTTTGGCATAGCAAGTAAATAAAACATGGATAGCATAGGCTTTATATGTTAAGTGGTATAGTCTCATCAGAAGGCTCTCATCTCGAGCATTTACTGAAGAAACTTAAGGGGGAAGATCAGGTTTTCTCTTGGATGAAGCTCTGAGGAACTATGGAGTCTAGATGTTGAGAATGACTGACTATGACTGTGTAGTTTGTTCTGGCTTCTTGCTAGGCTTACTGGTATCAGTTAGAACCTCTCTAGAACTGTATACAATGTATACATGTGAAAGATCTTGGAAAGACTTTATTCTAAAAGCAGCATTTTCTAAGAATATTGTGTGAGTGGCCCACGGTAGCTTATAAGAACTATGGGTCTGGGCGTGGGTGGATCTCTCTCTCTTCAGGGCAGCTGGCATGGAGGCGGAGGGAAAGGGCAGGATCCAAAACTCACACCGGAGTCCGCCAGCGTGGTCTCTCCCCCACCTATGAGAGCAAACCCTTGGAGCTATGTTGGACTCGGCCAGGGTTGAACTCTTAAAATTTTAACTTTAGCACTAGAGATAAAATGTTTGGGGTTGAGGCTCTTGACTGTAAACCTAACCTGGGTTGAGCCCCTACACCCAGGTGATTGGGGATCACCACATACAATGACTCCTCGCCAGGTGATTAAGGATCACCACCTGCAATGTCTCCCACGCCAGGTGATTGGGGATCACCACCTGCAATGACTCCTGAAAATAGAGGTGGGAGGAGCCCCAGAAAGCAGCAGGGTGTAGCTCAAATGAAATTTTCTTGTGTTTATATTTAATAAATAAGTACTTATGGTAAAGTAACTGTCAATAGTTTGCATTGCAAATGTCTATTTTATCTCAAAATTGTCTGATCATGAGGCAAGATCTTTAGAGATTAATTATATGTACGTTGTTAAATTGTCTTATTTTATTTATACATTATTAAAATGTATGTGCTTTACTTGCCACTTAGCACTTTAGTATGGGTGATTTAGATCAGAGGAAAAAAGAGACTCTTTTGTTCCAGTTAATAAAACATGGTTGAAATTTGAGGAGATGTGTCTGCCCAGTTATAAACGTTTTTTCATTTAGCAATAAACCATATCACTGCATCACTGTCTTCCTGTTGTTCATCAATTTCTCAGCGGACACCAGTAATATCTCCATATGTCCTGTCGCAAGCAAGTGTAGTCCAAGGCATCTGCTTGCTCCAGGGATAGGAAGAGCCTCAAACCATTCTTCAGGTCATGAAATTGAGGTCCATAATTGTTACTAGTTTTTGACATAACAAATAGAACATGGGTAGTATGCCAGGCTCTGCCATGTAGGTGGTATACTCTCAGTAGAAGGCTCTCATCTATGTGTATATTCAGTAGTGAGTTCTAGTGTGACATTATAGTTCCTCATTCCCCATCAACCTCCCAATTTGTTACAACTACAATGGTCATTATGGTGTACAGAATGAAAGATCCTGGAAAGGACCTGGTCTTAAGCCTACTTTGTTATCTAATCCTCTTGTGTGATTGCACTGTCACAGCTGTACATCCTGATCGCCCTTGTCCGGTTCATCCAGTTGTGGAGGCTGCGTGAGTCCATAGCCAGGCCCACCAACATAGGAGGGAGGCCCAAATCCCTGCTCCAATTCCAGCCAGTGCTGCTTCCCCCACATGAGCTACTTTACCCTAGGAGCTACGTTGGTCTCAGCCAGAGACTAGGCGGTTTCTCATGAAGTCCATGAGAAGTGCTCTTCATATGGGCCGGACAACACTAGCTGTGTGTCTGGTCTGTCCTTGTACAGTTCATCTCTATAGTTACTGTTTTTGCATATTTAATATACCACAGGTAGTTACCAGGCTCTGCCGTGGCTCCATGTTTATCAGGGATCCCAGTCTTTTTCTATGTCAGACCATTACCATCCAGGGCCCACAGGACTGAACCCTGGGGGTGTAGACAAGCCTATCTCTCTGCCACCTGCCAATGCAGCTGGACACTTCAGTAGAAACCATATAAGCAGAGTTATGATTTAATCAGATCAAGAAAAATTCCAAATCTCACAAATTTATAAAGCACGAAAAGGAATATTGAAATGAATTTCAAGAGGACATCAAAACTATTTTTGAAAGAGGAGAGGAAGTCATTAAAGGCTTTTTCTGAAACAGAGCCACATTTACAAATCAATTATCTAGAATTTTTTAAAGAGATGGACGTGCCAAATAGTTCAAAGAAAACGAAGAACCCCAGACTAGGATAGTCAGAAGCATGAGCTTTTTACTGTTATTTCAAATTATTGTTTTAACAAAGAACACTGGTGATTCAGGGTGAACTATTTTGGGACATTCATTGAGTGACAAATACCTAAATTTAAATGAGTTGATTGATTTATTTTTATAATATAGTAAAATTATTATTATTATTTTATGTATTATTATATTCAGACCAACTCTGAAAAAATCTAATGGTTCTTTTTTAAAATTTTTTATTATACCACAGTGAAACATACAATTACGAAGTTGTTCATAATTGGTTCTTGGTAATACAGTATTCCAGCACCATCCCTTCACCTGTACTCCCATTTCCACCACCAATGTACCCCCTCCACCCACCCCCATGCTGCCTTAACAGCATGGTAGCCCTGTTTCTCTCTCTCTCTCTGTCTCTCTCTCTCTGTCTCTGCATCTCTCTCCCTCTTATTTTACACATTGTGGCTAGCCCTGCAGATATTTAGTTTATCACTTAAGTCTTTTTGTGTGTATTCAATGGTGAGTTTTAATCTGCCATTAACATTTCACACTTACAGTAAAACACTGGTATCTATTATGTCCTGTTGTTGTTGCATCATTCTATATCTATCCTTTTCCTTCTGACTAATTTGCAAAAGTCATGGTAAGCAACCTAGATCAAAGCAGCGAGCCAAGCCTTCAGGAGCCAACAGAGAAGCAAACCCTTGGGACGTAGCCACAGCACAGCATGGAGGGGCCTTTGCCTTGCATGTGGCCCACTCAGGTTCGATCCTCACGCCATCCCCTATGGTCCCTGGCCACTGCCAGGGAGTAATTCCTGAGTGCAGAGCCAGGGAGTAACCTCTGAGGACTAACAGGTGTGACTCCACCCCCGCTCCCTCTCCCCCAAAAAAGAGAATCAAACCCAGCCCCAAACTTGCTGTAAAGCCTGGACTTTTGTGCAGGGTTTCCTGTCTGTGCGCTGCCGTTGCCTGGAGCCCCTTTCTCCATCAAGGCGAGGGAGAATGACCCAGGAGTCAAGTGGGCTTTCCACCCCTTCAGGGCTCACATCCCTCCCTCCCAGAGCTAACCTTCAGCCCAGAGATCATTCTTCTGGCTGTGTTCCTTTCCCGAAGGAGTTAGAAAGGAGCCGTTGTGGGCGGATGTCGGAGTAGGAGGGAGGAGAGAGATTTCCTCCTGGTCGGTCTTCCAGTAGAGTTTGTGCTTGGCCTTGAGCAGGTGAGAGACCTGGGGAATTTTCATGCGGCGGGTGTGTTAGGAGCAGCACCCCCACACACACCTGCCCCACCCAGCTGGACTCCACTGAATATGTCACCGGAGTCAGCCAGGTATAGAGACCAAGCAGGCTCTGGGAAGTTCAGAGGCTGCTGTCCCCTCAGGGCTTCCACACTGTGCCTAGAGATTATCAATGTCCCCAACAAACAAGGGCACCCACTGGGTGAGATCTGTTCCACCCCCTTATGGCAGCCTAGCGCTCACCCCAGATGATGCCCAACAGAGGCAGTTCGATCTCTTCCCAAAGGCCAGAACTTTGCTGTGTAGCAGTTGCTAAGATTTACCTGGCTGAGTGTGCGTATGTAGGCTTGTAAAAACATGTTCTCAGCCCTTTAAAATTTTATATTTATCATTAATATAGTATGTGTATATACTAACATATTAATATCACTGTATCACTGTCTTCCGTTCATCGTCGATTTGCTCGAGTGGGCCCCAGTAAAATCTCCATATGTCTGTCTCATGCTAGTAGAACCAAGAGGCGTCTACTTGCTCCAGACATAAGAACCTCAATCCATTAGGAATGGGGTCTATAAGTGATACTAGATATTATATAATAATCACTAGTATCACTTGTCTTCCTGTTGTTCATCGATTTGCTCAAGTGACGCACCAGTAACATCGCCGTAAGTCTGTGTCGTGTGCGAGTGTAGCCCAAGAGCATCTGCTCACTTCAGGAACACGGAAAGCCTCAAAGCATTCCTTCAGATCCTTAGGAATGTGATCTATAATTGTTACTGGTTTTGGCATATCAAATATGACCTGGGTAACTCACCAGGCTTGCGTGCTGGTGGTATACTTACTGTCAGTAGTTGGGCTCTCATCACTGCATTACTGATGAGACGCATGAGAGAAGATTGGCTTTTCTCTTGGGTAATGCTCTGATCAGCTGTAGAGTCTGGATTTTGAAAATAGCTGCCCTCATAGTGTAGGGGTTCACTCTGGATTCTTGCAAGGCTCTATTGGGATGTTGGGCCAGGGCTGAACCACATACCCTCCAGGCGCCTCATGATCAGCTGAGTACAGGGAAAGTCGGTAACAGCTCTGCCCCTTGTATCAGCTGGTCCGATGCAGTGGGTTATCAGAACTTATTAACATTAGTATCACTAATATAATAATATATAATCATGTATTAATATATATTGATACCACCAGCGGAAGAGCCTGGCAAGTTATCCGGGTCATATTTGATATGCCAAAAGCCAGAAGAAAAGAAAAGAAAAGAAAAGAAAAGCAAAAGAAAAGAAAAGAAAAGAAAAGAAAAGAAAAGAAAAGAGAAAGAAAAGAAAAAGAAAAGAAATCTGGATTTCGGAGGGAGAATGGAGTTGATCACAGAATCTAGAAAACTTTGTTACGAGAGCAGGGCAGGAGAAGGCGCATGTCTGGTCCTCTGACCCTGGGCCCATCACGGAGCCCGCAGGACGCCCTGGGCAGCTGCAGGAGTGATGTCTGAAGGCAAGAGGCAGGCTGAAATCCCTGGACAACGCCACAGGCACCAGCGCCTTCGCTGTTGATGGACGCAGTGGTACACGGTGCGCTATGAAGGGAGCCCCGCAGAGCAATGCTAGTAAATTCTCTGAGACCCAGGCTTCCTGTTTGAGGTCAGCACCCGGCCTCTGCTCAGGCCTCGCTCCTGGAAGCCAGGGCACCCCGTAGTGTCAGGGATGGACACCGGCCAGCCCAGTGCAAGGCCAACGCCCTCTGGGCTGTGCTATCCCCAGGTCCACTTGTGACGTGCTTTAACAAAATGCACTCATGGTTTTAATGGATTCATGCTGCGAGGAGAAGGCAGAGACCTCTGTGTGAGCACAGGAAGATGGCTAAACCAGGGAAAGTGCAGCAAAGATAAATAGGCAAAAAATCCAGAAAGTGGAGAAAAATAAAGATGACGTATCTCCGCGCGGTTTGAGCACGGCCAAAAGAGGTGCTCCAGGCGCCACCTACCATCAGATCTTATGTGGTGTCCCATAAACTATTAAAACTCCATAGTTCTCTCTTCCGTTTCCCTTTCTCCAAACTTCACTCTTAAAACGTAATTATACTGTATTTGCTATAAATGATAATTTAAGACAATGACTTTTGGAGTCATTGTCTTAGAGAAGAAAGTAGCGTAAAAATGTTATCTGTTTGAAAGCTTTTACCTTCTGTTTACAGATGATCTCTCTTTGTTCAGGCCCCCTATTTGTTGGTGACTAGCATGGGCTCCTAGGGCCTTCCTCTCTAACCTGTGGACTCTAGCCGGTGAGGTGCACATCTGTCAGATGTGCCCTGCAGCTTTACCTGTGGCTCCTTCACCACTTTTCTCTCCAGTCTTTTGCTCTCTTACACTCATCTTGCATCCTATGGCGATAGAAATTATGGAAAGTTGGCTTTATTGCTGACCATCAAGCTAAGAATGGTTTAAGGCTCTTCCTGTCCCTAGAGCAAGCAGATGCCCTTAGGCTACACTTGCTCGAAGGACTATGGAGATGTTGCCCGCTGGAGCAAATCAATGAACTATGGGAAGACAGTGATACAGTGATACCAAGCTAACCCAAAGCTATTTTGTTTGTTTCATTTTGGGGCTCCGCCTGGGGACATGTGGCATGCCAGGGCCCCACAGAGGTTAGCTGTGTGCAAGGCAAGTACCTTGACCACTGTACAATCTCTCCAGCCCCCTAGTGGGATGTGATTTTATTGACACAGGTGATGCTTAATTTTGTGAGTCAGCTTGACAGGGCAAAGGGATATCCAGAATGTGTGCCGTGATTTCTGAGAGATGAGTAAAGGCGGCTCCTGGAAGAAGCCAGCATTTGATTTAAACTAGCCATGCTGCTAGCGTGAATAGATTCCGACCATTCTGTTAGGAGCAAAGGCAGAAGAGGCAAATTCCCTCTTGCAGAATTGGATTTGAAGCCCAGACATTTTTACTGCTTGTTCTTTGGATTCGGACTGGAGCTTGCAGTGTTTTTCTCTCTGCTTTTAGGGCATTTGGTTCACATCAGAATTACCAGTTTCCCTCCTGGGCCTTCATCTTCCAAATCATAAGCTGCTTGGCCTTTGAAATCCTGTAAGCCAGTTCCTCTTTGAATCGATTGGTACTTCTTTGGAGACGTGTGTGTGTGTGTGTGTGTGAGTGTGTGTGTGTGTGAATAAGAAGACAAAAGCGTATCATTTCTGGATAGCAAAACAGAGCGTTTTCTTTTTGTAAACTCTTGCAACAACTATTATCCATGGACCATTTTCATGGACCATTTTCCCAGAAGACTCTGACACTGTGAAACTCAGAGATTACACTGGGAATGCAGGTTTATCTTCTTTCACCCCAAAGAGCAGGAATTGCAGGTGGCAGGGGCTCCAGAGGGCAAGAAGACGGGAGCGGAGGGAGGCTGAGGCGATTCTTTATCAAGCAAACAAGTGTCTAACCCTGGAATGTAAACAGTCATCTCGGGCAGAGAGGAGACAATCTCTGTGTTTATATTCTATCAAATTCCATTTCGAGAACACTGGCCTCAAGGGACTGGGAGAAAACCCAGGTAGACGCCTTCTAACCGCCAACCCTGCGGGCTGCAGAGCTCTGTCTCACACAGACACTTTCTGACTACGTGCTACTGTTCTTCCCTCTCTTGGTTTCTGAACTTCACCACTTGAGTATTCTTCAAGATGCCTAACGCATTCAGGGTAGCATTCATGTCGATTTAATCTCGCCCACCGCCATCTGCTCCCAGCTTTCCCCAAAGCTCAGTCTCTATTTCATTGCTGTTGCTCTTTTAGTGCATTATACTGATCGCACTGTCCTGACTGCCACGTTGATTGGCTGAAGCACGGTCCCCTGTGCAGTGAGATCTGGAGGAGGGGCTTAGGCAAAGCTGGATCTACTCAGGGCGCATGAGCAGCCCAGAGTTCTCTGACATAGAATCGGCTACACTAATGCCACCAGTCTGGAAGCTTCCACGAATGACCAGCGGGGTCAGCGGCAGAGAATGAGAGAAACAAACATCCAAAGAGACAAACACACAGATTGAGGGTCTCAGGGAACCCCAGATTTGCTCAGAGGCTGGCCATTTTATTTATTCCAGTATCACCCCTCCACCTAAGACCCCAAAGAGCTAGGCATTGTTTAAGAGACATTAAGGGCAATTAGTGAGCAAGGTCGGAATTCAGTGGCAGAGGTGAGACATTTCCCAGAGCCAACCAGCACAACCCCCAATGGATACAGTCCTGGCAATTTCCTGTTCTACTCCTGTTCCTGTTTCCCTCCATATCTAAAGGACCTAAAGCTGTTTTATTCTATTCATTCCCGGATATACTTTCGCTGAACCTAAAGTATCGGATGCTTGCCAGGCACACTTTGGTTGCCCTATTATGTGCTTTAAAAAAAAGACATAAATGGTTTTCCCAGGAATTATCAGGACCTTGAGGTTTTATTAGGGGACAATTTCCTTGAAGCTCCTTCTACTACATGAGGTACAGGTGAAGACAGATAATTATCCCCCAGCAGCTAACTCTGACCAGACACCAAATCTCTTGGAGTTGCAAGTTTCAACAGCTGTGGAAAAATAAATGTTGTTATTTAATTGAGGGAGAGAGAGAGAGAGAGAGAGAGAGAGAGAGAGAGAGAAGAGAGAGAGCACAGCTAGATGTGACTCAAATAGCAAAACAAAACAAGCAAATATCAAAGATAACTTTAAGAAAGACATCATTTAGAAAAGAAAATGAATTATTAATTTGATTCAAGGTTGCTGCCTTTGAACTTTTTTTGGTGCAGGAAATTTACCGTTTCTTTCTCACTTTCTATGTCTGTCTCTGTTTTTTCTGAATCACACACAGACCCTTTTGTAGGCTCTAAGACCTTTGCCCCGTGCAGTACTGTTGAAAGTGTCAAAGCTATCGTCGTCCTGTAGTGAGACCATTCAACACGCCGTCTGCTTCTATCCTTGACATTCCCAGATGGGCCCCATCTTAAAACAACACTTTCCAGGATCGCTGCAGCTGAGAGCCTGTTCTATTAGTCTGCGAAGGAAAGGAACAGCCCCCAGAGAAGGGAGGAGGTGATGGAGAGTTGATTTGGGGCGCAGGGAATTGCCGTGGCCCTTCCCCTATGTACATCCTTGTAACACTTACCAGCTGTTGCATGTCCAGAAAGACATAAACTTGCTACCCATGAGAGAACATGTCACTATTGAAAGAGTTGGCCACCCGATGGGGTGACTGACTGGGAGCTTCAGCGCCGCACCTATCAGGGAAAACTCGAGAGACCGGGTCCTATGCAAAAGCAAGGGTTTTTATTAATATTCAAGTATACCGGGCTCATAGCATGACCGCAAGCAGTCAGCGGCTAAGAGTCCCGAGCCCTTCCAGGGAGGTTCTTTGCCCGCGCATAACCATCCAATAGATTTAAAATATTACATCAAGGTCTGCGCAGCGCAGCCAATCACTTTGTACCAAGTAACCATCCCCACCAATCAGATCATTCTTAATACTTTCTATATTTAGTGCGGCTAGATACGCGCATGGGATCATGGGGCAGTAACGGCTATGCGTACATGCATGGGAATGCAATCCAGGCAATCCAGGCCAGATAGTAGATTCTGGGTGGGGTCTCATAACCTCTAACAGGAATTTGTTCTGGGCCTTTTGTAGATAACAAAAGGTTACTTCCAAGATGAAAAGGACACTCAGGCCTAAATTGGTAACTTTCCACGAGCAGGCCTGCCCTGGTTGGGAAAGGGGGGTTCTGCCTTCTTTCACATGCAGGACTGTTGGGACAAAGTCACAGGAAGTGACTTAAAAATGACCTGTCTGTCCACTGGGGTTGACGCTCAGAGCAGGGACGTGGCCGTGAGCAGAGCAGGTGCGCGCAGTGCGCTGCGTGAACAGCAGGTGGCAGTAGAGGCCGGCAGATGGGCTTGGGCCCAGCATCCTTCAGCCAAGGTCCAGCCTGCCCGCCGGGGGCGTCAATCCACCGCAGGAGGGTGGCGTTTTGGATGCCTGTGAAGAGCCCTGGAGGGCTTTTTTTTTGGTAAATCGACTCTCAATGAGATCACAAGTTAGCTCGATATGGCACCATCCTTTAGCTTCCTGTTCCCTCCAAACACCCTGGGCCACCTGGGCTGGCCACAGTAGGGCTGGGAGCCTTGGAGCTGGACAGGGTCTGATAGTAGCGGCAATCTCGGGGCCTGTGGCCTCCCCAAAGCACCTGCGGGGGCAGAATCCGGGAGCAAGCCCAGACTGTGGAGACTCAGATCTGGTTCCTGGTGTTGCACTTAAGGCCAGGACGCAGCTGGACAGCAGCGTCAGAGGCGGGATGCACGTGGCCCCTGGAGACCTGCTCTGTCAGCCCTCCCACCTCATTCCCTGTGCTCCCGGGCACGCCGCATCTTCTCAGAGCGCTGGGTCCCTCCCAGCGGCAGAGTCCAGCCTCCCTTCCTGGCCCCTGCGAGGTCCCCTTTCTCCATGGAACCCCCTTCTCCGTGTTTGCCTTTACAGCGTCCTGCTTTACACAGCGTCTCTGTGATTTTTTTCCTTTTGGGTCACACCAGGCGTGCTCAGGGGGTTACCCTGGGTCTGCGCACAGGAATTACTCCTGGGGGGCACCATATGGGATGCCGAGGATCGAACCAGGTCGGCCTCATGCAAGGCTATCGCCCTCCCGGCTGCAGTATAGCCCTACTTGGCTCTGTGAACTTGGGCCCTTGGTATTACAGCCCCTAGGGCAGAGGGGCACCCGCCCCCTATCCCTAGCTACCTCAAGGGCCCCCAGACCCCCTTCTTCGCCACCATCCTTCCACAGCCTGACGTTTTCTCTTTGACCACTCGACACTAGAGAGGTACAGCTCAGGGCCTGTTCGTGCCCAGAGCTGAGGGCGACAGGTCCCTCCTGACTTCGAATTCAGCACCCTGAAGTCTGGGAGCTGCTGGAAAGGGCCAGATGTGCGTCTGAGTGTAGCGAAGCGGAAGCCTCAGTTTCCTACCCAGCGGCTGTGAGCACTCCCTTTTGCAGGCCCATGCTCGTTTTTGACTTTCCGAAAATTCCTGGGCTTTCGTTGCAACATCAAATTCTACCCCAGAGGCCGGAGCGATAGCCCAGCGGGTAGGGCGTTTGCCTTGCGCAGCCGGCCTGCGCCAGCCTAGGTTCGATCCCGGCATCCGATATGGTCCCCGAGCACCGCCAGGAGTAATTCCTGAGTGCAGAGCCAGGAGAAACCCCTGGCGTTGCCGGGGTTTAGCAGGTTTAGAAAAAAAAATTCTACCCCAGAGTTTAGGCTCACAGGAGACTGAGATAATGCACAATGCCTGGGCAGGTGGCCAGGAGACTCCAACCAGCCCGACCCCTGGAGATTCCCTGCAGGACCTGCAGCACCTGTTGACTGATAAGAAGCGCAAAGTGCCTTTACAAAGGGTAGCACAAAGCTGGCTTCTAGCTCAGTCCTATACTAAGCTCCTCCACACACAGGACGTTCCTTTTCTCTTTTTACTTTTTTTTTTTGCTTTTTTTTCTCTTTTGGGTCACACTCTGCGATGCTCAGGGGTTTCTCCTGGCTCTACACTCAGGAATTACTTCTGGAGGTGCTTGGGGAGAGGGGGGCATATGGTATGCCAGGATCGAACCCTGGCTACCGCTTGAAGCTATCTCTCTGGCCCCCCATCTTTCTCTACTTTCATTGGAAAGTAGAAAGGTTCATCTTTCCAATGAACCTTTCTACTTTCCAACTCTCAGCCTGAGATTCTTTATTATTCAATATTTTTGAAAATATTGAAGAATTTTGGAATCTCAATGAACACAGAGACACGCCAGCTTGGCTTTGCCTCACCTGCAGGTAGCACCCAGTCAGCAGTTAGTAGGGGCACGTGGTACCCAATCAACAGTTAGTAGGGAGCAGGTGGTACCCAATCAGCAGTTAGTAGGGAGCAGATGGTACCCAATCAGCAGTTAGGAGGGAGAGGTGATACCCAATCAGCAGTTAGTAGGGAGCAGGTGGTACCCATTCAACAGTTAGTAGGGAGCAGGTGGTACCCATTCAACAGTTAGTAGGGGAGTAGGGAGCAGGTGGTACCCAATCAGCAGTTAGTAGGGAGCAGGTGGTACCCAGTCAGCAGTTAGTAGGAAGAAGGTGGTACCCAGTCAGCAGTTAGTAGGAAGAAGGTGGTACCCAGTCAGCAGTTAGTAGGGAGCAGGTGGTACCCAATCAACAGTTAGTAGGGAGCAGGTAGTACCCAGTCAGCAGTTAGTAGGAAGAAGGTGGTACCCAGTCAGCAGTTAGTAGGGAGCAGGTGATACCCAATCAGCAGTTAGTAGGGAGCAGGTGGTACCCAATCAGCAGTTAGTAGGGAGCAGATGGTACCCAATCAGCAGTTAGGAGGGAGAGGTGATACCCAATCAGCAGTTAGTAGGGGAGCAGGTGGTACCCATTCAACAGTTAGTAGGGAGCAGGTGGTACCCATTCAACAGTTAGTAGGGAGTAGGGAGCAGGTGGTACCCAATCAGCAGTTAGTAGGGAGCAGGTGGTACCCAGTCAGCAGTTAGTAGGAAGAAGGTGGTACCCAGTCAGCAGTTAGTAGGAAGAAGGTGGTACCCAGTCAGCAGTTAGTAGGGAGCAGGTGGTACCCAATCAACAGTTAGTAGGGAGCAGGTAGTACCCAGTCAGCAGTTAGTAGGAAGAAGGTGGTACCCAGTCAGCAGTTAGTAGGGAGCAGGTGATACCCAATCAGCAAGTTAGTAGGGAGCAGGTGGTACCCAATCAGCAGTTAGTAGGGAGCAGGTGGTACCCAATCAGCAGTTAGTAGGGAGCAGGTGGTACCTAATCAGCAGTTAGTAGGGAGCAGGTGGTACCCAATCAACAGTTAGGAGGGAGAGGTGATACCCAATCAGCAGTTAGTAGGGAGCAGGTGGTACCTAATCAGCAGTTAATAGGGAGCAGGTGACACCCAATCAGTAGTTAGTAGAGAGCAGGTGACACCCAATCAGTAGTTAGTAGGAAGCAGGTGGCACCCAATCATCAGTTAGTAGGTAGCACGTGGTACCCAATTGTTGAAGGACACCCCTAGTGGACTCTGGGCTTCTGCTGCTCAAAGCTATTCACATTGCCCCTGAGGCCAGCCCCCTCATGCTAATCAGGTCCCTCTTGTGCAAATCTCAAAGGGAGATTGGGGGGAAGGATTGGAAAAGGCAGTTTGATTTTAATAAATCTTGGAATAGCATTGTAATTTCTGTCATGATTTCTACACCTGCTAATTGGAGCATTTTTTTTTTCTTATCCCCCCCTTGGTCCTCTTCTAGGGACTAGAATTATACCAGGAAAAGCCCGGCAACATCAGGGACTCCCTGCTGAAATCAGCTCTCTAAAGATTAGGGAGCGGTCATGCTGATCTGCCTCAGGCAGGTGACCATGATCCTTCAGTAATACAGAGGGCACAGCACACAAAAATTACCCTGGAACAGAGAAACACGGACCTCAAGGATGTTTGGAGAAATACCTCTGGTTGCATGAAGTTCATGGTGTAAAGTTATAATGTTATCACCCCATGTATTAAATCCTGAGATACTTTTATTCTTGGTTGTATTTCCCCTCACCAAGAAGGCTTTGCATAAGAGTCCCTGGGAAGCTGGGACTCAGGCCTTAACGCACATGTATGGAGCTGTACCAAGGTGTGGCCTAGCAAGCATCTGCACTTAGAAGCTACTATATATATATATCTTTGGTGACACAGAGGAATTTTTTTATCCCTAGTCTTTGGTGGGTTTTGGAGGATAAAAGGCGCTGGGAAGAAGATAGTTTTCCATTTTGGTGAAAGGCATCTGACCTTAGCACATGGTCAGAAACATCCGTCTTGGTTTGAGATTCCCACCCTGACCACAGAGATCCAGCCAGGTCAGAGATCCAGCCAGGAGTTAGAAGTCTGGAGACCCCCTGACTTTGGATTGTATTAGCAGAGTCTGTTCAGTTATTGGTGATAAGTAAAAGCTTTATTGGAGCTGCACTGAACTCATGAATTTTATATATCTGCTGCTGACCCTTGAGGTAAAAGGGAACTCATTCCATGATACTGTCAGTAAACAAACTGATCCCCATCACCCAACCAGTGGTCAGTAGAGAGCATATCGTGCCCAATCAGCAGTTAGTAGGGAGCATGTGTTCCCCAATCAGCAGTTAGTAGGGAGCTTGTGGTACCCAATCAGCAGTTAGTAGGGAGCTAATGGTACCTAATCAGCAATTTGTAAAGGGCATGTGTTCCCCAATCAGCAGTTCGTAGAGAGCATGTGTTCCCCCAATCAGCAGTTCGTAGAGAGCATGTGTTCCCCCAATCAGCAGTTAGTAGGGAGCTTGTGGTACCTAATCAGCAATTTGTAAAGGGCATGTGTTCCCCAGTCAGCAGTTAGTAGGGAGCTTGTTGTACCCAATCAGCAGTTAGTAGGAGCTTGTGATACCCAATCAGCAGTTAATAGGGGGCATATATTCCCCAATCAGTAGGTAGTAGGGAGCTAATGGTACCTAATCAGCAATTTGTAGAGAGCATGTGTTCCCCAGTCAGCAGTTAGTAGGGAGCTTGTGTTCCCCAATCAGCAGTTTGCAGAGAGCATGTGTTCCCCAATCAGCAGTTAGTAGGGAGCTTGTGGTACCTAATCAGCAGTTAGTAGGGAGCATATGTTCCCCCAATCAGCAGTTAGTAGGGAGCTAATGGTACCTAATCAGTAATTTGAGGAGCATGTATTCCCGGTCAGCAGTTAGTAGGGAGCTTGTGGGTACTCCCTCAAATGGTAGGTAAATGTTCTACCATTTGAGTCATTTTCCAGGCCTCCCTATAAGTAAAAATATTTTAAATTATTCAACTGTTTTGTTTGGGGCTTGAGACATGCCATAGGGCTCTCAGAGCCTACTTCCAGCTCTGTGCTCAGGGGACCAAGTGATACTGGGGATTAAACCCAGGCTTTCTGCATGCAAAGCACACTCTCAACCCACTGAACCATCTCTCAGGTCCTTCCTATTTTTATACCATTTCAGTCCTCGATAAATAAAAAGACCTGATAGCTACTTTTTTGCCTTTCTATTACCCAGCCCCACCCCCCCAGTGACGCGCAAGCTTTCAGCTCTCTTTGTATCATCTATCCTCAATATCCCATTAGAAAAACCAGAAACTTTTGCCTCTATTCATTTTTCTATTCTATCTATGGCATCTAGGACAGGTCAATAACAGGTACTCATCAGCGCTCAACATATACTGATGGATTGAATGAATAAAGAAATGCTTCATTTTTAATTAGCATAATACAAAATCTCTGAAAGACTGTCAGCTGCCAAAGATAATGTATGGGTCCCAGAACAATTCAGTTAAGAAAAATTAGACAGTAGATTGTCCTTTCACAAGTAAATGGCCCAGTGACCTAATTTCACAACGTGGGAAATGAGTGGTAATGACACCATGTGTCACTCAGAGGCCCTGGCAGGCTGGCACATGTTGACTGCGAAGGTGGTACAGGGTCCCAGGTGCCAGGCTGGGAGAAAGTCATTCCCTAGAGTGTTTCCTCAAGTCACTTATAAATTTGGCTGGCAAAAGAACAGGGATCAGGGTTAGAAAAGATGCATTAAGTTTCAGGGTG